>BLKR01006997.1:0-45836 GCA_011170035.1 Teleogryllus occipitalis | reverse complement strand
AATACGAAAAATTACGAATTTTAAAAAATATGCAAAATGACACATTTTAGTGAATATGGAAAATGACAAATTTGAATAAATATGCAAAATGACAAATTTTAGTGAATATGCAAAATGACAAATTTTAGTGAATATGAAAAATGACAAATTTTAGTGAATATGAAAAATGACAAATTTTAGTGAATATGAAAATAGTAAATTTGAATAAATATGAAAAATGACAAATTTTAATAAAGATTAAAACTGTCAAATTTGAATAAAGATGAAAAATTGACAAATTTTAACAAAAATGAAAAATTATAAATTTTAACAAAGTTGAAAAATTACATTTTAACAAAGATGAAAAACGGCAAATTTTAACAAAGATGAAAATATCAAATTTTAACAAAGATGAAAAATGACAAATTTTAACACAGATGAAAACTGTCAAATTTTAACACAGATGAAAAATTACAAATTTTAACAAAGATGAAAAATGACGTTTTAACAAAGGTGAAAATGGCAAATTTTAACAAAGATGAAAATGGCAAATTTTAACAAAGATAAAAAAACAAAATGTAATAAACACGAAAAATGACACAATATAATAAAGATGAAAAATGACAAACATTAAATTTATGAGAAAAATTATGTTTGTTAAGTTTAGTCTCTTTAAAGACGACAAACTTTAAAATGTTCGGAAAAGAAATAAAATCTTGAAAATATGAGAAATCCGAGACGTCTAAAGACATGAAACGCTCCAATAATTTGAGAAATGAGATGAATGGAAAAATCCGCGCAATGCGAGAGGCGAAGTAACCCACTTGCAGGGGCGGCGTGGCCCTTCTTGCGCGTCTTCCAAGCGCGCGCCGGCGCCGTGGAGAGGCCCGTGTCCTCGGGGGCGGCGCAGGCGGCGGTGGAGGCGGGCGGTCCTCGCGGGAGCGCCGGCCGCCGGTGAATGAGCGGAGGCGGCGGCGGCGGCGGGGGACCGCCCGGGCGTCGGGCGGCGGAGTGGGGCGGCGACGACGGCGGCGGCGGCGGCGGCGGCGCGGTCTGACGCACCGCGGCGACGCCCGCCAGCTGAGCGCCCAAGGCTCGCCCCCGCGCCCGCGCCCTACCGCACGCTACCGGCGCTTCCGACACCGCGGGCGGGCGCGCGCCCGGCAGCGGCCGGCAGTCGGCGGCCTTGGGCCGCGGCGGCGACACGCGCGCGGATAACGGCAGACGCCCCGCGGAGCCCCGGTCGATCACGGCGGGGGACAGACAGCACGGCTCCAAGGAGGCGCTGCCGCTCGCGGAGGCGGAAAAGCCGCAAGAGTTGATGTCGCGGCCAAGGGCCCCTCGCTGTCCGAGGGGTGGACGGTAAAGGATAGGCGGAAGTCGACACAGGCGGAGGAGACGCTGGCGAAGAAAGTGCAGTTGTCGCTGGCGGAGGAAATAAAGAAGATAACTTGATGTCTGAAGCGGTGAAGGCAAGGCTGAAGGAAGAGTCGACGGCGCAGTACTGCAACCGAAGGTGAACAAAAAGGGAGTGGGGAGACGAGCGTGAAATACGAGTAGCTAACTTGAAGGGTCGCTGCCGGAGGAGACACAGGCACGGGATGTTGCTCAGGGTAGCAACCCAAGGCAAAGGGAGATGTTAGGCGGAAGAGTATCCTAGACAGAGATGTCCGGAGAGGACGAAGATCCGCAGGCGACGCACATTTTTCGGGGCGGAGGAGGGAGAAGAATATAGATGAGAAGGAGAAGGGAGGTGGGTGGGGGGCGTCCAAAGTCAAACACACAGCGATAGAGTGGAGAGGGGCGGTCAGATGCGGGGGAGATTGGGGGGGAGAGGGCGCTGAGTCACCTGACGGATGCAGCAGCTAACGGGAGCAGAGCTGAGCTGAGCAAACTCACAAGACAGCGCCGCGCGGCCTGGCCTGCCGCGTCACTCGCCACTTGTCGGCTGTCACCGCCGCCACTGGCTCTTGTCTTCCTGGCGCCGCACAGGCGAAACCGCCACTCACTTTCCACACACACACGCACACAAACACACACGTACACGATGCGACGCGATGCGCTGCGATGTGCCCGAAGTGAAAGCGCGTGCATGCGCAGGCGCGGGGGGGCGTGGCGGGTGTCGGCGGTGCGGTGGCGAGCGGCCGCCGCCAACGCGAGGCGTCGCAACGCAACGGCGCTCCTTCCTCACTGTCGGGCTGCTCGGCGCGGACTGCCGGCGGCCCGCGGCGGCGGCGCTGGCCGAGGCACGGCGTGCAGTGGCGCGCGCGGCGCTCGGGGAGGGGGACAGTGCGCGCGAACGCCGTTCTGCGCGGGCACACTCTCCGCGGGCGACTGTTGATTCAGGGCGCGTCAACTGCTCAGGTCATTAGTCCCGTAAGTGTAATGAATTTATTTGTCGTGAGGTGGGTGGATGGTGAGATGTGGCGCCCACCTACCGTCGGCTAGTGGGGTTTTCCCAAACTTCGTATCTCCCGCCACTCTTTTGATTGATGTTTTCGTGTTTCCGGGCGCGTCAACTGCTTTGGTCATTAGTCCCGTTAGTGTAGTGCATGAGTTTTCGCGGGAGATGGCGGTGATCTTCCCCCGCCGGATGGCGAGATCCGGCGCCGACCTACAGTTGGCTAGTGGGGTTTCCCCCTAACCAGGACTCTCCCACCAGCGGGGACAAGCTCTAAGCTCCCGACCGATCTCCCCGAATATGTGGTAGTGTAGTGCATGTTAGTGTAAGTGTGTGTGTGTATGTGTGTGTGTGTGTGTGTGTGTGTGTGTGTGTGTGTGTGTGTAAGGGGAGAGGAAGGAACAGGAAGGACAGATAGCGCGCGGTCCGTGGCCCGTTTGGTAGGGTACTGCTTCGGCATTCGCCTGGTGTTGATCGGAGAAACCACGTACCGATAAGAGTAGCCGGCCGCTAGAATTCTCCTCCAGACAGCGACTGAATTCGACCTAGCTGAAAAGCTAGTGTCGAAAATCCTGCCGCCGTCAGGACTCGAACCTAGGACCTCCCGGTCAGAGGCGCTGCAGTGACATCACCCACTAGTCTTGCACCACCCCAGCTGGATCAATCTCGATCAACAGCTCAGTGACCTTGTTCTGTCTGGGCGCCCCTGGGACAAGGGAGTGTTACGTAGCGCGACTGTATGGTTGGTTAGTTAGTTAATGCCTTATTTTACGGGGCGAGACTCGGGCCATGAGGCTCGCTCTTCCGTCTGACCACACACATTTCGTTACTCTCCTTTCACCATGAAGCGGAGAAAATATTTTAAAAGTCCACGGCTTGTTGTACCCAAGTTTGCTGGTTCAAACCCGATCGAAGCCATTTTTATTTATTTATTTATTTAACGTCAAAAAAACAGTTGAAACTGCGTATGACGTGCTATGGGGAGAAGTGAATTCTGTGCACATTTTCAAAATTCTGTGATCCATATCCTAAGTCATATACTACATGAATTTTGAAAATTAAAAAAAGAAAGCTCTCATGTAATAAAATCTATTTTCAAGGATAAATAAGCAATAAATTTTGGGCTCTTATCCATGATGTCCTTCGTCAAGGAAAAATACTTCCTGCCGCAACATGAAAACGATAATTTGAATAACTATATTTCCCAATGAATTCTAGAAGACGTGCACAGATAATGAAGTTACATTTATGTCCAGAAGCAAACCAAGGGGCCATCTCAGCATTTGCTCAATGGATCAGGGAAACTGGACAAATAACATCCCGGTACGCTAACCGTTAAACCACCGAATCCGCTATGAATGGGATGTATGCATGGGATGAATGAATGACTTGTAAAATTGAAATATGAATTTGGTGTAAATGAAAATGTAAGAATATGCAAGTTCACACAAAAGAACAAATGATTAATAAGGTCATTATGCCAATAAAGAGTTTTGTTTTTGTAACTGGTGGAGTGAAGGACAATACTTTTCGTAATGTCCCCTTTTTAGAATAAAAGTTCATAAAAATAACCAATACATTGGCTCTAAGTGTAAATAATCATCTTTCATCATTATCTAAAGTTCATTTGTTTCGAGTGGGACAAGGGACGGTAAAATCCTTAACTGACACCGGCCGTTCAGAGAGGCTTTTCATTCTTCTGCTTGTTGCATTATGTCGATATAACAATACAGTATTAAAAGATCGTTGTGGACTTCTAACTTAAGTGAAAATTGTGAACCACTAACTTTGGGAACACTGCAATATCAATTTGGACATTCCAAATAGCATTTTGAAAATTGAACAATTAAATTTAAACTATAAGTTATGTTTAGTTGCGTTACTGAAGCCGCAAGGCAGTAACAGGAGGCTGTACTGTACGTATGCTTAAAAAAATTATCATCAATAATTCCACGAATGCAATGTGTATTCTCGAGAAATCGACGAGACGCTTAATTGAAGCGCGGAGTAGATTTATGGGGAATTCCCTATGCATTTGTGATATTTAATACGACTATTTCGCGAATAAATATGTTAATAAACTAAATAGAAGTATTAAATAAGCAAGTAATACCAAAATGAACTTTGAGTTTGGTGACTTCATTTTATTTATTGCGTCAAAAAACAGTAAAAAGCACTGTATGCGAAGTATAATGTGAACACGTTTTCTTGAGATCCAGAATCGCTTTACAACTCTTTTACTGTACGCTTGTAGTAGAAATAAAGTACCAAAAATGGCGGTTAGAAACACTTGAAAATTAGACATTTTCGCTCTAGAATAATAATTTATTAGTACCAGTTAGATTAGATTTAGTTTTATTTAATTGCTAACGAATTAGCTACCCACCCCGTTGATAACGTAATATTAAAATCAGTTTAATATGACAAGTCTTTTGTATCACTACCTCTTGGCATGATTTCATACAAGACGTGAAAGTTATACTAGGAACATAATTCAAAATGCTTCGTTTATATTGTAAAAGACCAAAAGAATATTTAGCAACAATAAACAGGCATAAAAACAACACTTTTTTTTTCAAGAAATATAAAGAACATTGTCCAAATAATATTAGGCAAGCAGGGAATCGTAACCCAACTAAGTACATTTCTCATTCCAGATGGCGCGGCTAAACTAAATTTTATTATGATGATTGGGTTTGAAAGCAACGGAATGGACAAATTACAGCAGATAATCGTTCATTCTGTTAATTTTAATATATTATTATTATTATTATTATTATTATTATTATTATTATTATTATTATTATTATTATTATTATTATTTACTGTTTACTATAAAACCTAGCAATAAGAGGAAGTGATAAAACATCTAGGGTCTACTACCTCTCTTTTAAAAAATAAATCTCTGAAAAAATGATTAAATAGAAAACTCAAATATCATTGTAAACGAAAACCCTTAAGTGTTTTAAGTATATAGAAGCTAATAATCTACATGTTGAGCAGAAAACACACTTGCTAGTGGCTGAACTCACAAAATATTGCTTTACAAAGAATAATCAGTTTGCGGAGCATTGAAATTTGGCCACAGGTGACAGTCTTCTTTTGCATTAGTTCCTCACTAGATCGGTGTTCTACTTGGGGAGAGGGCCAAAGGGCGAAAGTTACCCTCCAGATGAAAAATAATGCCGCATTTGTTGTGCAACCACTCAGAGAGTACGTTTTTGAAAATTGCAAAACAAGTTAATTTATTTTACATTTCTAGTTTAAAACATACTGTGAATTAAATAATATCAAGGTCTTCCAGATCTAATTGAGGAGAGAATTTGTCAAAATTTCGAAACCAGTTTTGCCGAAAAAAGATGTAAAAAGACCTCGTGAATTTGGTTTTGAATGTTTTTGTGTCACTTGTTCAGAATAGCGCGGAAGATATGTCTGGCTGCGACCTTCTTATACAAGTTGCATCAGCCCTCCAATGTATCAGTAATCGATTACAGCAGCATATGTAATGTATAATTATATACTTGATGTAAAAAACACACAAACATTATACAAATATTCTGGAACCTAAAAACTTACGATTGACAATAATTTCTTACGGCGATTAAAGTTATCTTTTGGATCTGCTGTTACTCACACATTTCGTCTAACTGCTATTACCCACTCTAAATAACAGCTGGTATTTGTCCATGTTTTTATTCAGTTTTCAATATTTTTTCCTATAAAGGAGCGATTGTTATTTCGTCAGATAATGTTTCTTTAGAAGTCTACTTCTCAAATGTTTCTTCCTCTATAATTCTTGAAAAATAGTGTTTTTGTAGAGCATTATTTATTTTCTTGGTTGTACATGCTTTTTTTTAGACACTGACTCATGGAATGGCTGACCATGAGCTACAGATCTATTTCAACCACTCCCTTCTGAATCATAAATCGACACATTTGTGGATATAACTCTGGACCGTAGCCTTACTTACAAAACTCTTTTAAATAACATTTCTGTTAAATCCGCACTAAAACAATAGTTTGATGGAGCTATGTGCTTCAACATACAGAGCTGCAACTTCGTGCCTCAGCCTTGGGACTTGAGAAAAGTGAAGCAGAATATGGAGCTGAAGTATGGTTGAACAGTCATCGTGTTCACTTAGTTGATACCAGATTAAATAATACTATGCGCTTTATCACCGGAAGTCAACTTCCCACCCTGAGTCACTCTTCCTACCCTTTCCCTCTCCCTCTCCCAAGAAGAGGGACTGCTCTTCTGAAAGTTACAAGACTTTCTTTATTACCAATATCCCTACCCATAGCTACAGTTAGACCTCCATACATCAAACCTCTATGTATTGAAATTCTCCAAAAATAGAATTCTTTTTCTGTCCCTTGAAAATTATGTTTAAAAACGTTCCGAGTATGTATTAAAAAATTATTTCTTTATACCGTACCGAACTCCTTTTTTGAATTGGCTATTTTTTTCTTTGAAATAAAATGTGCAGTACATACTATAAGTTACATTCTACAATTCGGCAATCTTTCGATTGAGGCAAAATGTTCCAGACGAATTTTTCCGTGGATTAACATTTTAAAAGAATGCAACAGCATTTTAAAAGAATGCATCAATATATTGTAATTTTTAATTCAATGATTTAGTATGTATGCAATACTCATTTCATGTTGTTATCCATAAATATATGGTACGAACTGTTAAAACATTTGTTAATTAATTATTGTTGTATTTTCATTTAACGCAATTCTTCCAAAATAATTTAAAAGCATTTTCAAAGATCTTACAATTTTTTTCTATACATCGAAGGTTCGATATAACGAATATTATCGATTGAACCGTCAGACTCAATGTATGGAAGTCCGACTGTATATCCCAGCCGGTCACTCAACAGAATGAAATCCAGAAAACCAACTATTCTAAGTGCAACAGTTTTAAATGAAAGTAATTTTCCCATCCAAACAGAATTGAAGGTAATTGGATCAACAAAACATCTGAAATATTTCACAAATGTATAATATCTGCTAAAATACTCTTGATTTTGACGTGGCATATGGAAGACGTCCAATTCCTTACACACTGCACATGGCAGATGCGCGGCTTCCCCATGGAGAGAGGGTGAAGTTCGGTCCTCTGTGAGCGTGGAGCCCCCAAAACTGCCACATGGTGATGAACTGCGAAATCACAGCTTTCCCGGAGGATCCGTGGACTTCTGCAGTTAACTCCAATTGCAATTACGTGGATTCGAAAACCTAGTATCTCTCTTTGATGTGTCTTAAAATGAGCATTTAGAGCATTTTTACTTCTAGATTGTGTGTGTGAGTTTTTATTGTAAAATGTGAAATGTTATCTAGAATTTTAAGCCATATGAATGAGACAAATCCTGACATTGAGAATACGGGTCTTCTGCGTAAACTCGTGAAAGTTTAGAGAAACCGTAGCTTATTGCAAACTGGCCTTGAGACACTGATTCAGACATTAATCAAAACTAATTAACGACAACAAAGAACGCGCCGGATAACATTCGTTACGAACGTGAAGAAAATAATGGATAAGGTCATTTCAAGAAATATTCCATCACGTATTAGTGCACAAGTACGATTCTCATGAACATCATGAGAAGTGTCCCTGATACATAATGCATAATTCATTGTTTCACTGAGTTGTCAGTTACATTTGTGGTTCGATACATGCTGTACACAACGTGTTGGGAGAGGGTTAACGTTATGTTCACCGCGTTTTTTCCAATGAATAGTTCGTAAAGCAAATTGTTTTCAATAAAATTCAGCACATCGCTCTGTGAACAATGTATTTTAAACATTGAAAATATTTTGGGGACCATCAAAAATATACTCAATATCGCAGAAAAATAATTCCCAAACAGCTTGGTTGAATTTTCCATGGCTTAAACCACCAATAAAACATGTATTCAACATTTCCATTTACAATTAAATAAAACCCTAGTTATTCATATGACCGATTCTAGTTATTGGACGGCCCCGATGGAAATGTACATTACAAAACCACATAATTAACTGCTTTAAACTTGACTCATTAATATTTATCTTGATCATTACTCGAAAATACGATCTTTAGAAACTATACAATATCTTGGCTCCATACCCTAATCACCTAGAACATTCATTGGCTTCAAGTAGGCTTGAATATTAGAGATTAGGTCAGCCGATTGAACAGTAAAATAATATACCATTATTTATCCCAAGGGATTATTATATGTTGTGTTATGCAAGGAAGGTCTTAATGGAAACTTCCTCTCACAAGTCAGTTCTAGTCAACAGGTCATGAAAGAGTCTGTAAGTTCTTGGGTTATTGATCTCTCCCTGAAGACAATTGCATATTTATGAGCAATCTAGTTTGAGTCTTGGCAATGAATTCCGTAATAAATCCACGTTCATTGCGCGAATCGTAAATATCTTCAATTACATTTTATGACTGTTTCTATTGGGTTTCCTTTGAATGACAATATGTAATAACAGACACCAGTTTTTCTTTTGGGTGCAGATTGTAATTATTGACTGAAATACCCTTACAAGTAGTGATGACTGCCTTTACGAATATTCTGCCACGAGAATTCATTTCCTTCCAGATCAATGTGAATTTTCTAGAAATTTGCGCGTAATAAGGCAACGTAGATCTCTATAAAGCGAGAAGTGAAATGCAAAGCAAACGTTGCAATTAGGAGAATGTTATATCTGTTGACCAGACATAAATGACTGATGTCTGTAAGAATTTAACGTTCCTTTTTTAATGAGGAGGAGATTTTATTTCTCAATCGAAGATTATTCTTTTTGTTCTAATCTTTACAGATTTTTCTCTAGAGTTAATGCTTTTGTATTTATATACGGTTATGATTATGAGCGTGAAAAGATTACTCAATAGCTGCTTGAAACAGTTGTAGCATGTTTTCGCTTCAACAAAAAAAATGTTCCCTGTTTAAATACAGGACCGTATTTAGCCTTGCGAGGATCACAAAAGGCTTTGAGTGAGGACACTTATATTATAATTGTATATATTAATTTATATATCACATTGGTCAATCATGGTTTTTACTTAAGGGAGGAGAAAATCTAAATTTGATTTTCTACTCAGAAAGAGATGCCTTGTTTGCGAAAAATAATTTTGATAATACGTATACTTTACAATGAAGTTTTATTAAGAACACGATTGTGTAGACTGGGAATCAGAAGTAAAGAGAAGCCACTCAAGGGAAGTACACTAGTATTACATTTCCTGTTTATAAACAGAAGATCACCAAAAAATCCAAACTTAAGAATCTACATTAAAATCCATAACTGGCCGTAACATTAACTCCGAACGAATATATTGGATTGAAGAATCATAATTTTCGTCTATTTAAGGTAAAAACTCTTTTTTTCTGTCTTTAAAAGGGAGAAAATACAGTAAACGTGGTTGATCTACATTTACGTTTTCACGAAAAACACTCAGGGAAACTATTAATTCAGGATAGCAGACGTAACATCCGTAAAGCAGTTACTATTAACTAGTAGTTTCTAGCAATCATTATGGGATTGATACCTCTGCTATCCTGAATAATTATGGAGTACCACAAGATCTCTGCTGCCACTTCGGAATTTAATTATAAGGAAAACATTTTTTAAATTCACATTTTACATTTTGTGCAACGAAACAACTTGCTTTACGATACAAATCAATGTTGCTTTTCCTCCGTTCTATAGTTTATTATTCTAAATAATATGAATTAATATTTTAAAATAATATATTATAATTTGTCCCTTTCAGATGGTACACCGAGAAAGAAATTAAGTACTTCAAAGGCACAAGAAGCCACTTTTCTTTTATGGTCGATAATGTTACCATTATAGTTACCCTTCTTTGTCATTAATTTAATGTCAGCATCTATTTCTATGACATTCTGCGCATTTTCGTTACAATCGTCCCAATTAACAGCATTCTGCTTTTTCTGGGTAGCTCCAAATGTCGATATGTGTTTTACATCATTTAAACTAGAGAAACCCATTTACAGACAAAATTGTCTCCCATTCAATGAATAATTTGAAAATATCAATTTGAAATTCCATATGTGTGAATATCAATGTCTAGTTTTTCGAATTTAGGTACATGTAAACGGGGTTCTGTTGTAGTTGTAGATACTGTCCATTGCTGACTTACAACAAATTTCATTAGAGTGCGGATGAGCCCAAATGAAAAGTAGATTAATGTTTGACTTCAAGAAATCATATTTTTATTTTACTAACTACCGATCATTTCCTATACCCCCTCCTGTTATCCTTTGGCTTTGCTGAAAAAGCTGTTATGGTATAGAGGGGTCCAAAAAATGTTTACACTCGTCAGCAGTTCTGTGATATCGACATTATTTAGCTGCTAATGAGGGGTCACTTTGAACACACGTAATCGTAAGAACACGCAACTAAACATTTAACTCAAATATCAAGTAAGTAAAGAAGAATCACAGCCGTATGTCTCCCTGTTCCAAATATATTCACTGTCAAAGAGTGTATACGTGTTTTTTTCACTGTAGGTACCGTTTACACAGCCAGCCAATTTCAATTGTTCCCGATCCACCGTCAGGTTTCGAGCATCTTATTTGTTTGAATTTTTTTCGTTCCCTCAGAAGCAACATAAAAACCAACTAGCGATACGCTCGTTCCATCGACTGTAACGCGGCAATAAAATTTGAGCAAGTAGCGCGCACTCAGTGACGAGGGAGTGATAGCAGCAAATTTCTCAGTGATGGACCATCGAGCGATCAAACCAACGTTCAGCATCTCAAATCCCGTCGGTGATGAAGGCTCAACCTCTTTGACCACCAAGAGAAATGGGACGTGGAGGACCGGCTGCCAATGCAACGCTGGAGAATTCTCTTTCTCGCGAGCAAACAAAACATCTATTCCGACAAATTACTGAAGCGATCTGCTCGAGATCATATTTTTGGAAACTGATGATTATCTCAGGCATTGCATTGAAGTGTGTACCACTGTCAGTTAGCTTCGAATGCAATCTCTCTTGCAATCTTGCATTAGTCCAAGTCACATCTGGATTCAGTAAAGAAAACACCTTCTTACTTACAACGAGCAGCCAGAACTGTGTCTTATTTTCACATACTTAAGTTCAGACAGATACTGATGGAATTAGATTTCCTGTTAGTTCCTTTTTACTTTCTAGTATAGGTATATATTATACGGAGTAATATACATAGTATAGAGAAAGTTATGTAATGCTGCAGCGAAAACTATTGCTTTTCGGCAGAAAAATTCGTATTGTAGATCCTTGATACCGAAAAGTGGATAATTTTTCTTCTTGAATAATTAAATCCCTCGACTGGTCACCCCGACATGTATGGCAAGGTAGTGCATATGAGTGTGTGTTTAAGTAACGAGTAGGTAGCACCGCAATCGTCAGCAATGACAAGCATGGGTCAGCTGACCACCAACCAACTCTTCTTAAGAAATTAATTTTTTTTTAAAAACAACTTTTATTTCTTCACAAAATTTCCAAGGTTCTAGTACATCCCGTACTCATGGAAATATTTCAAAAAACTATCCGCAGCTAATTTATCACAGTTATTGTGGATCTGAGAAGCTATATAGGTGTACTCACTTCGGCCTCTCAAAGCATTCTGTGTTTCCTGTTGCCAACAATTTCTTCTGTTGCTAAGCAGGACATATGACTACTACGTTACAAAGGGGTGAGAATAGGAGGTAGTAGGAAAGATCGCGCGCGGTCCATGACCCGATTGTTAGGTTACTGCTCCTGCGTTCGCCGCTTTGCCTGACGAAATCACGAAATACTACCTATCAGAACAGCTGGCTCCTCCAGAGAGAGGTTGAATGCGACTTAGCTCTCAAGCTAGTGCAGAAAATTTACCTAGCTAAACTCAGCCGGTACTACGCTTCAGTGTTCTGAGTGAATTTGTCTTGTACTTGGAGGATTTTTAAATAATTAATGTTCTGTGTTATTCAACCAACAGATTTTCATGGTATCCAATGTCATAACGACGAGACTCATTAAGAATCACCACTTTGTGGCCACACTCCAGCCTCGGACCCTATGTCTACCTCTTTCATTTCGTCACGCCCTATATTTGAGTTTTTCTAACCTGGCGGATGACAGTTCATCAGCTGTTACGATGTCATCCAATCGAGAGCTAAAACGTCATCACAGTGACGCACTGTGGTGACGTTTAAGCTCTCCATTGGACGAAACCGTAACTGCTGACGAACTGTCATCCGCCAGGTTACAGAAATTCAAGCTTAGAGTTTGTCCCGGCTGGGGCAGTGCCTCGAAGATGGGAGACACCTGGGAGGGGAAAACCCGTAAGCCGACCCGTAGGTCGGCGCCGGATCTCACCAGTCAGCTAGGAAAGAACGCCGTCACCTCCGCGATTAAAAACATGCACTACACTTTCAGAACTAATGACATCAGTTTACGGGCCGGAATAATCAATCAATCCTGCTTCGGACCCTCTGTCTACCCCTTTATTTCGTCATGCCCCTCTGCTTGCTTGGTGCCGTTTGCCGGACCGTCGGCCGCTGCTCAGGTGTTCCTCCGAGTGTGCATCTCCCTGCGCGTCAGTGCCACTCCATTGCGCCTTGAAGAGAGTCCGCCAAGTGGAGAAATGAAGTCGTGCGGGAGCAAATGGGTTAAGAGGCGGTGGCGACGCAAGCGGTGTCTACTGGCTCAGGTTCCAGTTGCTGAGCTTTCGCCATCAGCCTCGAGAGCCCAATCTGCTGAGCAGCACACGCAGTGTTGCCACGTTTGGGGTTTTATCCATTAATTTGGTGTGTTTTGTTTTCTTAGTTGTTTCTTTTATTTGTAATCTTGGTGTTTCTTTAGGAGTTTTGTCAAGAATTTTGATTTTATTTTACTTTGAGAAAACGTTTCAACCCAAAAGCTATCAAACGAAAACAATTAACGGAAATTAATAAATCAGTTCATTTAAAGAAGGTTTTTTTTATTGAACTTCTTAAGCATTGATTCTCCTCTAATTTTTCTAAAAGAAGCATAATATTAATTTTACAGTCACCAATATAACGATGAAATGTGTAGTTCGCAACTACACAATTAAGCATTAACAATCATAATAATTTACATAGTTTTATAATAGTGATTTTAAAAGCAAATTGTATGAATTTAATACATTTGATCATTTTGGTGGTATATACAGCTCTGTTTGTGGAAAAACGATCGAGACAACCAGGCAACACTGATCTCAGAGACTCGCTGAATCGTCCCTCACGTCAGTTGCAACCCATGAACAATTTTCAAGAGAAAAAGATTCTTCGTTTCTGGGCATGCGGGTGGACAGTCGAAGCAGAGCGGGGCAGCGGGGCGGAACGGGCGGACGCGGAATAAGAGAGGACTGTTTGATTAGCGATTCAGGGTGCGTCAACTCCTAAGGCCATTAGCCCCGTAAGTGTAGGGTATACTTTTTCCTCGGGAGGTGGCAGTGATCTTCCCCCACTGGATGGCGAAATCCGGCACCGATCTGCAGAGTTTTCCCCAAACAGGTGATCAGTAGTTTTCCGTGATTTCTTCGATCAGCACCAGGCGAATGTCGAAGCAGTACCTTCACAAAACGGCCACGGAAAGCGTGCTATCTTTCCTTCCTCGTCTTAGTCGTTTCCTCACCCCTTACTTACGTACACACATTTACACGCGCTACACTACCACACATGTCGGAAGAGCAGTCGGGAGCTTAGAGCTTGGCCCGGCTGGGGCGGTGCCTCCTGGTGGGAGATTCCTGGCTGAGGGAAAACCTCGCTAGCCAACATGTAGATCGGCGCTAGATTTCCCCATCCACCGGGGCGAGATCACCGCTACCTCCCGAGGAAAACCATGCACTAGACTTATGGGACTAATCAAGCCCTTGACACGCCGGGAAACACAAAATAATCATTTTCCTACGCCTAGGGTCCTTTACTGCTCGGCGCGCTCTCGAGCCCGTCGAAGCACGAATCACAGCACGAGCTGCACCCGCCCGCAACGAGTCTTCGCCCCCAAGCTCGTCCTCGGAGCTCACTCCTGCGGGTAGTGATGGCACATTTTACCAAAACATTGATACGTCGATATTTCGCTACATCGCTAAAGGGTTTTCGATATCGATGAAAACATTGACAAAAAACATCGATGTTTTAATTATAGACTAATAAACATGCTATTTTCCTACCCATTTTCAATTACAGTACGTAAAAGGGATATATTTTATTGTTTGGTTACCAGCATGTTACTAGTATGTTGATAAAAATTATTATTGAATGTAAAGAATAAAATTAACAATAAAGAACTTACTGTTTCGCTACTTTATCCTTCAGACACTTCCATTCAAACACCATCGAAGTAAAACCACTTATAATTCCTTGATATTTGCACAGGTGAAATATGCAGCGTGATGTATCAGGAGGATGACGCAAACAACGATATTGCTGTGGATTGGTGCTACTCTAAAATGCATATACCCCTATATTTAAAAAAATTAAATTAAAATAAAAAACATCGATGTTTTTACAACAAAATACCGATGTGAAGAAAACATTGAAAGCAAATATCGATGTTAATATATCGATGTTTCTAGTGGAAAAAATCGATGTTTTAAAAACATCGATGTTTTTTTGCCATCCCTACCCGCGAGATGCCCCTCGCTCAACCTGTTATCGCCGACGCACCGCACCGCGCGCCTCGGTCACGTAACTTTAGAGAGGACGTCTAGCGCAGCGAAAAATTCATTCGAGAACGAAAGGTCTCTCATCCTCCCACTCCCATGAATTGCCTATCACGAGAAAATGAAACCGGAAGATCACACAGTTGCGTGTCGTTAGTCAGATCCGCAAAGAAGAAAACAGCCACACCAACGCAGGAATTGTTCAAAGTGAGAATTTCCAACAAGTTATCTGCTAGGTGGTACCTTGAATACGAAACATTTATCGGTGGAATAATTCAAAATGTTTACTATTAAAAAAGCTGAGTTATTCAACAACTAAACTCACGTGAGTCTTCTCACAATCATAGGAGGCTGAAAGCTCGTTGGCGAGAAAGAAGCATCCAGTAGAGCTCTGCATTCTG
This sequence comes from Teleogryllus occipitalis, assembly GCA_011170035.1. Taxonomy (NCBI): domain Eukaryota; kingdom Metazoa; phylum Arthropoda; class Insecta; order Orthoptera; family Gryllidae; genus Teleogryllus; species Teleogryllus occipitalis. The sequence continues at coordinate 30,378 of BLKR01006997.1, read as the reverse complement.
CGAAAAGCAGCCGAACGCCCCTCGGAATTACCCCCCTCGTGGGGTAAGTGGGGGGTCGGAGGGGTAAAGTAAGCCTTCCTGGAGTAAGACCAGGAAGGCATTTCCCGCACCTGCCGCTCGTGTGTGTAGATGCTGTCGGTTTCCGTGAGTCACATGGCGCCCGGTGCTGCGCGGAGTCGGTCGGTTGCTTGCTGGTAGTGCTTTCATTGGATTCTGGAAATCCAGGGGTTTTTTGAACCCATTACACCAACGTCTTTCAGCATCACGTGCACCGTTCACGTTCCCTAAGTAGGAAATATTCCCTGGGTGGCTTAGAGCATGTCCCGGCTGGGGCGGTGCCCCGCTGGTGGGAGAGTTCTGGTTAGGGTGAAACCCCACCAGCCGACGGTAGGTCGGCGCCGGATCTTGCAATCCAGCGGGGGAAGATCACCGCCATATCCCGAGAAAAAACATGCCCTACACTTACGGAACTAATGACCAAAGCATTTGACGCGCCCGGAAACACGCAAAAAACCAATCAATCCGTGTATTCATAGCTCCATGTGGGAACTAATGTGTTCGCCGCCTGGGGCGTGGTTGTGCGCCTGAGCGCAGCGCCGCGAGCCACTGTGCCTGGGGCTGAGCGCCGAGTCGCCTGGAGATGGAAACCCTGATGCCCCCTGGGGAAAGCCAGCGCGCTTCCCACGAGCGCCTGCCACACAGCAGCGAGGCCCGCGCCGCGGCAGTGCCTGCGGCTGCGGCTCGCCAACACACACGGAGGGTAATGCATTTTATGTTTGGAATTGTGGTTGGATTCCATTCATCTTCAACGTGAATAACGGCAAGAGCGCTGCTGTGAAACGTCTAAGATCTGTAAAATGCAGTAATATGCATTGTCATACAAAATAACTTAAAAGATCCTAGAAATAGCCAAAAACTACGAAGAAGCTGCAGGAAAATTATGATTACAATATAATTTGTTGTATCTGTCGATGTTCTAGAGGACTAAGCAACAATAAACAGCTACTTGGCCATTGACATATTAACAATGTACTGGAAAAATCAATTTTCAGCGGAATGCGGTGAAAGGCTGTGCTGGTCAAAATCTCTTTGTATTACAGGTCTAAATAACCTGCTGCAGAGTAGAGACATACGTATTTATGTTGTTAGATATTCTGTTGCCAAGTTCAAATAATCATATTCATTCAATAAACCGTCTTCGCACTAGAGCGATCTGTCTATTTACACTGATGAAAGTATCGAAACTAGTACTAGTGCACTAGCAATACTGTAAAAGGTGATAAACTTTATTTAAAATCTAAATCTATGATGTTTTTTCTGCACTCTTTACGATAAAATATTTTACTAATGAAACGGCATGAAAATAATTCTTCAAAAGGCACACTGACCGTTTAAAGAAGTTAATAGGAATGAGCGACACATTGAAACATTTCCTCTTCTTAGTGTCATTCAGCAAATTCTCAGCCTTTAAATTAAGTGCATGACATCAATTAAAGATCTAAAAGTGAGGGATAAATTGCATTGAGAAAGAAATCTCTGAATTTAGTATTAGAGGTGCAAGAAAAATATTTAAACATATACAATTTTTAAATTTTTGGAGGTTTAATGAAAATTGGAACTATCCCATTTTGTAAATTTCGTAATTTCGAGCAAACCTTTAGTTATTGCATATTCAAATCAAAAATTGCTGTGTTAGTTTTAAAATGCTCTTAAATGGGCAATACAAGGTGTTTCAAGTTCATGCTAAAGAGAAGGAAAAAGAGGTGTTTCTATTTCATGAAAGAGAGGAAAATATAGTGTATACTCGTATATCCCAATGAACAGAGGTAAGCGTTTAGGATTTAAATAAAAAACACGAAAGTGAATTTAAACGGGAAAAATATGTGATTTATTCAATATGTGATTTATTGAATGACTTTTGAAAAACAGGGTATAACACATTATGGAACCTGTCATTGTTATAAAAAATTACTATAAACTTTTCTTTTGCTGCTGTGATACAGTCTGCACATTCGCGAGGTAGTTCCATTAGATGGCATTTGATCTTCTTGTTACAATATCATAACACAATCTTGCTCACTATTTACTCCACGTTCAGCTCCTTTGTATGATATTTGGCAATTATTACGCTATTTTTCAAAAAAATCTTCTAAAAATACTCGAAACTCTATGCTCCAACATAGTGACAAAAGGCTGGGACAGCTGATCACACCTTCATTTTACGTCAAACAAGACGAGATACGAAATAAATGCATTTTCTCTCTATTTCTAGTACTATCCACTAACACTGTGGAAATAACAGTACAATCAAATGCAGGGAAATATGATTTCAATTGAATAGGGAGAGGACACACATTAGTGAGAAGTATATCACCTTATGACCACAAGAAAATAAGTAAAAGCATTTTTTTAGAACACTTTGAAAATGTCGCAGAGGATTCTTATAGTACCCCCCCCCGCCCAAAAATTAAAATATCTTAATGAAACCGAAACCTCATGACTATGTTACTTCTGACATTGATGGGTTTACCAAGTTTCAACTCAAAAACTTCTAATCTGACAAAGTTATCTGTGACTCAGCCATCCACCGAATCCATTCAGACACGTCGATTTTAGAGTAGAAACTTGCGTGAATCTCCTCGCCACCTGCACCAATCCTAACTCCCTTTGGAACATACTATCGAACTTAATCCTATTATGTGTGGAACATACTATTGACCTTAATCCTATTATGAGTGGAACATACAAAGATTAGGTGGTACTTAGGCTTAAGAGGTGGGCGTAAATTAGGGGATGAGCAGTTTCCGCACCACCGCCACCACTCAATTTCCCACTGTTACTGAATGTTCACAATCGTGAAGATAGTTTTAAATTGTATGAATGTAAAACGTTACACCCGTCAGTCAGCATTTCGACAGTTTGGTTCAAACCCTTTGTCGCAAATGAGATAAAGTGTTTGACACACCCCAGAAGATAGCTTCTCTCCGGCGTGTGTTGAAATGCCTGCGAGTGAATGAATGACTGTTGGTCTTCTGATAATTGAATGAATTTTTGACTTGCACACTTCCGAAAACATCGACCCCAAGTTAGCCCATGGGTGAAAATGAGAGGCCTCTCCTAGCAATGGCTGTGGGTCGCCTAGGGCTCAGAAACGCGCGAAAAGAATAAATTACAACTTCGTATTCTCCCCCACTCAATCTTCCACGTTGTCTCTTTCCGACATATACTACATGTCGTGAGAGTATTTAGTGCTAAAGTATTTCCAAGCCCGTCATCTGCTATGGTCTTTACTCCAAGTGAAGTGTATGTTAGATCCATGGAGATGGTGGTGTTCCCCTTCCCCTAGATCGTGAGATACTGTAAGACCTGCATATTAATTTTCCCTAAGCGGGTCACCAAGTTTCTCCCCAAAACGTGATAAGCTGTAAGCTCCAGACATTTGTAATAGTGTAGTGCGTGTTCACATGTATGCAAGGGGATAGAAGAAAATGATGAGGAAGGGAAGGAAGGTCCTAGATTAGAGTCCAGACGGTGGCAGGATTTTCGGCTCTAGCTAGATAGCTACGTCGAATTCAGTCCTGTCTGAAGGACAATTTTAGCGGCCGGTTGCTCTGATCGGCAGTTTTCAATAGTTTCTCCTATAAACAGCAGGCGAATACCCGAGCAGTGTCCTAACAAACGGAACGGACCACGGGTCGCACACGATCTTTCCTTCCTGTTCCTTGTCCTATCCTAACCCCTTACATACATATACTTACACTTACATGCACTACACTACCACACATACCGGGAGACCGGTCGGGAGCTTAGAGTCTGTCCCGGCTAAGACGGCGCCCGCTGGTGGGAGATACCTGATTGGGAAAACCCCGCTCGCCGACAGGTAGGTCGGCGCCGAATCTCGGCAGTCAGCGGAAGAAGATCACCGCTACATTTCCAAGAAAAAATATGTACTATACTTACGGGACTAGTGACCTTATCAGTTGTCCCGCTCAGAATCACTAATCAATCAAAAAAATGAGAAACTGCCAATCAGAGCAGCCGGCCGCTAGAATTATTCTCCAGACAGCTCGATTTCGACCCAGCTATGTAGCAGCTGTAGTGTCAAAAGTTGCCACCATTGACTCTTAAACCTCCCGGACAGCAGTGCTGTAGCGGCAAATGATGTCCCCACTGAGCTATTCCAGTCAGTTACTGAAGTCGTCTAAAACTAAATCCCTGATAGAGTTTAGAGCTGGAGTTTGGAGAGATCCATGTTTCATCATTAACAATTCTCGTAGTACGACATGACGCATTCTTAATGACAGATCGTATTGCCTAAATGTGCAGAATCAATAATGATAAAAGGCTTGCACAAATATACTTGACATCAATACGGCTTAGAAGAAGTTAGGAAATTGAAATTGTGGGCTGGTGTGCTGTGTTTAAGGATTTTGCGAAGAGAGTTTTGAAAAAAAATGGTTAAAATAATCGAAGTACATCAATTGCAATACAATTATTAAAATTTGATGTAACGTTATAGCATCACTAGTTCTCATTCGCGTTCAAGATTAAGGAGAAGTTACTATAAAAATGTATACTTTGCCATTCCTTTTCTTTATAAATTTGTGTGTACGGTTTGGAACTAACCTCGTTCATCGTAACAGACTCCCAGACAACAGATATGTTGTGGGTGCACAAGAAACTTTGTCAGTTTTCAGAAGAATGGTTTTACATTTGGAACAATAAATTGAAAATATATTTTCTTTATAACGACACTGTTTTGGTATGGATTCAACAACTATTTCGACTCTGTGAATATCTGAAACAAAATTATTAATATCGTTAAAAAAATTGCGAATTCCCCAACATGTAGCACGCTGGCTCCTAACTTCAGAGAGGCTAATTCGGCCCTGGCCAAGGTCAATGGCCTTGCGAAAGAGGAATCCCCGTGCTGGGCTCGCAGCGTGGGATCCGTGCGGCGTGAGCCCGCGCAGATTAAATCCTTCTGCGATTCTCAAAGGCGTTAATGAGTAGGGGCGGATTTCTTCAGACTTGAAAATGAAATATACATTATTGACCGCTTTATTGCCTGACCGTCATTCATTTGCAATGATGTCTCAAAAACCTTTAAAATGTTACTAATGAAACACAAAATACGATTTTATCATGACAAAATTCCTAGAATCCTCAAAAATTCATAAGAAATCATCTGACACGTTGAAGGAAGAAGAATTGGGACAAGAAGTTTGTGAATTGCTGCAATGGGGATGATTGATTGATTGATTTTTTGATTTTTTCGTGTTTCCGGGCGCGTCAACTAGGACATCCCGGTTAGAGGCGCTGCAGAGACATCAGTTGATGCACTGAGCTACCGCTACCGGTGCAATGGGGATGCAAATAACATCATGACTAGGGAGCGGCTTTATGTATCAGAAAGTATGTACATATTTAATTGTAAAAAATGTGTAATTAAAAACAAAATATGTAAAAAAATAAAATCATTCGCAATAATTTTATTTTTTAATAATCAGGCAGTAAACTTATTTGAAATTATTAATTAAAATTTGATTTTCCAAAATGAAAATTGACACCGATCAGGCCTTAAAATAGAGGCAACTTTTTTCCAAGTTTTGTCTTCCCTTCCTCTTCCTCTTCTTCTAAGAAGGATTTTTCTCCAAAATATCTACGATTTTTTTATTTCACTTACTTTTTCTCTTTGTGATGTTTGTAGTTTTTGTTACGTATTATTGACAATAGAAATGCTCTCAGAAAACATGTTCCGAGTCTCCAATGGTCTTATTGCGTGGGTCAAAAAAACTGCATTTAATGATACGTAAGCCAAATCGTTCTTCAAGCTGGAAGAACCACCAAAGATTGGCATTTTCTACTGCCTCATTTAAGTAGAATCAAGTTGTAAAATAATATATTTTACGAGTATTTGACTAAAATGTTCGCTGTAGTTTTGCGCTTCATCTAACCATGTACCCCGTCTAGAAATTATTGCTTGGGATGGGAAATACAGATCCGGAGAACACTCCTTAAAGATTTTCTTGCGGCTTGGAGCTTTCAAAAAAACTTATTTTTACCGACGATATCAGCGCATCAACATTAGGAAGTTGATTTCTCACAGTTTCCGCAACTCTATGAAGTGCGTGAGACAGGCAGATTAGATAGATAAAATACCTCCAGTACTTTTCCCGCCTTCACAAAGTAAGGAGCAGCTTCAGAAAAAATAACATGTTTTCGAGTCTTTAGAAGACTCATTGAATTACAAAAATATAACATATAATGTAGAAAATACGGAGTAGAGACAAAATATATAAAAATATGTGCTTAACCCGAAATATCTAAAAATATATGAAATAAAATAGCCCTTATTTGTTTCAGAATGTCTTGAAACAAATAGTTGCAGTTGAAAAATTAAGTTATCATATTATTGTAATTAAATATGTAAATACATGTGAATCCGCTCTCAAATCATGACACATCCGAATCCCATCGGAGCAGGGCGCAGTTTTGTCAATGTTCCCGGTGACCAATGTTCAATATCCGTAGCGCGCCTTTCTCTGGGTGCACGAATGACCTCGCGAGTCTCTCACCGGTGCTTTGAGCTTCGGAAAAGTGACCGCAGTTCTAATGAGACGCGGATTCCGTTGAAATATCACAAATTTGGCATAATGTTTTTACGGGTGTCTATGCCTCTGAGGTCAAAACAGCAAAAGAAATATTTATCTGTTATATAGTAAGGAACATGATAGCATTAATTTTTACTCCTAACTCTACTTATCAGATGTTTCCAAGAGAAATTTCGAAACGAGGATACTGTATCCTTCTCAATCGCATCCGACGTACCTCAGAGAACTGTGTTTAGGACCAACTGGAGACCTGCGGAAGCAAAAATGCTCCTGATCAAAACCACCAAATGTTTTTTCCCAAATGTAGACCCCCACATTGCTCAAGAATGAATAGACTACCGACTTAGGTGGCTCAGGGCGTCAATTTAGGTCACTACAGTGCCTCTGACCTGGAGGTTCGAGTCCCGACGATGGCAGAATTTTCGAAATCGACTGTCTGATCGGTAGTTTTCCGTGGTTTCTGCGATGAACACCAGGCGAATATTGAGTAGTTCCCTAACAATCGACCCACGGATCGCGCGCAATATTTCCTTCCTCTTCCTTGTCACAGCTCTCACTTACACATACACTCACATGCACTACTCTACCACACATGCCGGGAGACCAGTCGAAAGCTCAGAGCTTGTCCCGGCTGGGGCGGTGCCCCACTGGTGGGGGATGCCTGGTTGAGGAAAATTCTAGCAAGCCGATGAGTACAACGAGGCCGGATCTCGCCATCCAGCGGAAGAAGATCACTGCCACCTCCCGCGATAAAAGCATGCACTACACTTACGGAACTAATGGCCTTAGCAGTTAAAGCGCCCAGAATCACTAATCAGTCAATGAAGAACAAATAAAATACTCTTCTATTACTCGACAACAAATGAAATCTTCTTAGCTTAGCTTCTTAGAAATGACCTTCATAGCTTTCGTACAAACGGTGAGTCGCTGCGTGCTCTGCGAGCACGGGTTCCCAGAGAGCAGGGGTGACCAAAGGGGATGGAGGCGAGCGAACCGCGAAACGATTGACAATATTCTTGTTGAACAATAGCACTGATCTTCCATAAATTTTTTATTGTCACTTTCATCCTAAACTGAAAACATACTAATTTCCATAGTTATATTAGCATTGTTTGTCTTCGAGAGTCTCAAATCCGCATACTGTTGGGTTCGTTGACGGCGTCAAAAGAACTGTCTCACAACATTTTTTAGTTGACTCCGGCTTAATTTTGCGCAGGATAGAGACCTACCGCTAAAGGACAGAGACCTACTACAGGAAATATTAAAAAAAGAGAGGGGCACCATCACACCTTATAAGAGTCATACAAAGCTTATACAGTCGAATCCGGTTAAAGTGGACTCGGATGTAGTGAACCCTCGGTTACAGTGAACTTAAGTCTCTGGTCCCGTTTCATTTACTTTACAGATAAACATCAAAGAAGATTTATATATATATGTTATAGTGAACCTGAACCTCGGCTATAGTAAACGTAGGAAATGCAACGTCCTGTAAAATAATTTTCTCCCTGATAAGAATATATCGCATCAGTGCGACAAATTTCAACATCAGGAAGCTTCGAAAAATATCGTTATACACAGGTCATAATCGCAGTAGTTTGCCCTGAGGTGAAGATAGCAGACCTGTCGTGGGGACCTTACTGATGAGACGACCTTACGCCACTCAGTTACACTACAACTTGCTAAAACTGGCGGCGGCGACTCGCGATTGCTTGCTTCAGTTTCAAGTTTGATATTACTTGAGATTTATTTATTTATTTATTTATTTATTTATTTTACGTCAAAAAACAGTTGAAACTGCGTATGACGAGCTATGGGGAGAAGGGAATTCTGTGCACATTTTCAAAATTCTGTGATCACTACACTGAGTCATATACTACATACATTTTAATTAAAATTTAAAAAAATTATCTCATGTAATAAAATCTATTTTCAAGGATAAATAAGCAATAAATTTTGGGCTCTTATCCATGATGTCCTTCGTCAAGGAATAATACTTCCTGCCGCAACAACATGGAAACGATAATTTGAATAACTATATTTCCCAATGAATTCTAGAAGATTCCGCGGAACAAAGTACATTATGTTCTACGTATGCGACAGGAAGCGCGCGACTACCACAGCCCCACAGCATAGCGACGCCGTGCTGAAAAGCGATCAGTTTCATTAGCCGCCGCTTACGCCATCCCACTACCGAAAAGATTTCGTATGTTATTGGGCGGGTGAAAGGGAGAGTGGGGCGGTGTTCCAACAGTGGAAGAGGCATTGAAGAGTGTCAAGACTGCATTACGATACTTACAGACAGTGAGGCGCGAATATTGTCAATCTTTTCATAGAACGCTCACCTCTATCCTCTTTGGTCACCCCTGCCCTTTGGGAACTTGTCTTCGGCCCGTGCTCGCAGAGCACGCCACGGCTCACCATTTGTACGAAAGCTATGAAGATCATTCAGATGTCCTTTTCTCTGATCCCCTCTTTAAGTTTTGAGAAACGTGATGGAGCTATTTGACCCTCTACGCCCCTCTATCTGCCGCCCACAACAAATAGTTTGCTTACGCTTTAGTATTTCGGTTCCCAGTTAGCAAAACGGAGTAAACCACCAGACCCAGGGTACTTTTGCAGATTATTTTCTCATATCTGTTTTGTAGTTAATGCTAGAAAAATGTGATGAAAAATGTGATTTACGAGGGGGATTATATAAATCTAATATAGTGAACCTCTGATATAGTGAACCAAAAATGTTGAAGTTCACTATAACCGGAGTCGACTCTATGTAATTAATAAAATACAAATTAAAATGAACAATAGCCCTAATAAAATAGCTGAAATAAATCAAAAGGTCCAACAAGGATTCCCACTTTCACCCATTCTTTTCCATGTTTACATGGACGAATTAACCAGAATTTTACTAGATACTATAAAAAAATTAAAATTTTATGTAAATTTTGCAACACTATACCTTTCAGATGACTAAGTGATCATTTCGAGAAATGAAAATGAATTACAAAAAGCGAATTTTAAATTAAATAATATAGCCAGCGATTTTAACTTCAAGATATCCATTATAAAATTCAGGGTATTTTTATGGTCCCATCCATTAAGAGCAAAAATTGAAACTGGTAAACAGATTTTTAGAGCAAGTAAATACATTCAAATACTTAGGATTGGATGTAACATAAGGGTTTAATAAAGAAATAGATAATAAACTAAATTCATTCAATTATTTTTGAAAAACTGTACGTAAAACATTAGGAAGGAAAGTCCACAAAAAGACTCAGTTAAAATTTTATAAAGTAATTCCATTACCTACAATACTATACGGGAGCGAAAATTTGGTCCTAAGGAAAAGAGATGTAAGAAGAATTGAAACCAGAGGTTTCTAAGATATGTTGCTGGCTATACACCGATGGACAAAAAGAGGAATCAAGACATAAGAACAGAATTGAAAACACAAAATATCTTAGAAAGCATTGGAACAGTTTCAACAACATTGGAAAGACCATATGGACCGTAAGTCAGATACAAAAATGATAAAGAACCGAACACCGAAAGAACGAAGATCGTTGGGAAGACCGAAGTAAAGATGGCGAGATCAATTTTAAAGGAGACGGAACGGGTCGAATGGCTCATGATGATGACTAGGAGGCGGATTTTAATGAAATGTCAGTTTTTCCTTTTCTCTTTAGATCAATGGCTTTAAGTGTAGACTATAATTTTGTGTTACAACAAAAGGAAATGACCAATTTTTATATCACTTTATTTTCATTTTTCTTCGATTTTGACTAAGTCATTTTTTATCTTTTTCCGTCATTTTTAAAGCATTTTAGCTGATTTCATGGGTTTTAATACTATTTTAATGGTACTTGGTTCAAATAATGTATACGAGATGCAACTAATATGCTGAGTAGAGTAAATTCCTGAGTAGCCTATTCGATTTCTTCTCTCAGAAATTGTAATGTCAGCCGTTGTGAATATGTAATCTAAGGTTCATGTGACGCCTATACGGGCTTGTCAGTTCGGCTGGTTTCGCAAAGATTTCCTGGAAAAGAACAGTCCAAACCAAAAGTTTGCAAGCGGAGTTCACTTGAACGAAAGGAAACCTAGATTACTTCAAGAACAGCTTGAGTTGTTCAGCTGAACTGGTTTTGACCAATTTTTTAACTCATTTCATTGACCATTTTTGGTTCGTTATAGGTCATCAAAATCTGTCCCTGTACTTCGGTTTTTCTAACTTGGTTGTTGAGGGGCTGAGGCTGAGGCTGAGGCTGTTGAGGTTGACTGTTGATTATACCTGCAAGATATAATTCGGCACAACTTTTTGCGTCTTTCTTGGTCCTACCGTAAAATGTTGCATGATCGTGATCGCATGAAGCAGTGCTGCAGATCAAGCGAATCTAGCAGCAGGACTGATAATGATTCAAAAAGTCGTGCCGAATTCCATCTGGGAGATACTACCCTCAGCTGCCACGTTAGAAAACCCCAAGTATAATGATGACCAACCTCCGAAGTGGCGAGCAGCCGCGGGCGGTCGCCCTCGCCCCATCCGTTGCGCCGCTTTGTGTGGCCGATTTATTGATTGATTGATTTTTTCGTGTTTCCCCGCGCGTCAACTGCTTTGGTCATTAGTCCCTTTAGTGTAGTGCATGTTTTTTTCTCGGGAGATGTCGGTGATCTTCCCCCGCTGGATGACGAGATCCGGCGCCGACCTACCGTCGGCTAGTGGGGTTTTCCCCTAACCAGGACTTTCCCACTAGCGGGGCACCGCCCCAGCCGGGACAGGCTCTAAGCTCCCAACCGATCTCCCGGAATATGGGGTTGTGTAGTGCATGTTAGTGTAAGTGTGTGTGTAAGAGGCGAGGATAGGACAAGGAAGAGGAAGGACAGATCGCGCGCGGTCCATGGCCCGTTTGGCAGGGTACTGCTTCGGCATTCGCCTGGTGTTGATCAGAGAAACCACGGAAAACTACCGATCAGAGGAGCCGGCCGCTAGAATTCTCCTCCAGACAGCGACTGAATTCGACCTAGCAGAAAAGCTAGTGTCGAAAATCCTGCCGCCGTCAGGACTCGAACCTAGGACTTCCCGGTCAGCGGCGCTGCAGTGACATCAGTTGATGCACAGAGCTCCCGCTCCCGGTTTGTGTGGCCGAGGAGTCCTCGCGTCGGCCCAGTGTGCGGCGGGAGGGGGCGAAGTGGGAGGGGAGGGGGCTTATCGGCAGCGCATCGCCCAGCGGCCGCCCACTTCCTTTTCGGAGACTCCACTGCTGCTGCCTGCGGTCGCCGCTCTGCACTGACACTGAGCGACACTCTTCCTCAAACAGCCTGCTCTTTCTTCGCGCTTTCCGATGCTTAAGGCAATGTGGCACTGAACAACGCTGAAGGTTAAACTGTCGGAGAACCCTTCCAAGTAACATTTCACAGAGCACATAACTTAAAATGCATACTGAAATACCCAAAGTTTCGATCTACATTACTTTTAAAAAATAATGTATGTTCCTTGACGTGAATCAAAGGTAACAATACCCATGAGACCAGGAAAGGAAGAAATTAAAACCACAAATAAAATACGTCAAGAAAGGCTTAGAAAAATTCGAACTCTCTTTTATATACCTCACTGAATAAACTTCGCGAAAATATTCTTAGCGAATATTTAATTCTTGCTTATTTTGCAGGTACCGCTTTCTGTTGCTAAAACACCACATTTTACGGGGGTCAGTAGGTCGAGGACTTTTATCATTGTCAACATATAATGTCACAATAATTAAATATTTTATAGGATATAAATATCTTTCTTTCCATTCTGATGAAAATAAAGTGATTTTTGTTGGATATATAAATCCATACTTTGTTATTTCAATGTGGTAATGACTTAATTTTGAAAACTCACAATGTGTAATAGTCTGGCGCGTTTACTCGGTCTAAATCATCGGCACATGTGTTTAGGTAAAATATTTTTTCTTCGTTTCTTAAAATATAATTTTATACGATTTACTTTGCAATTTGCCCGTATTTTAAAAATACACTACCTACTTGTTTTAAGGAGTATCCTGTTTTAATAGTAAGTAGAATTTTAAGTAGCAGAGTTACAATTCCCTCTGAGCTATCCACGCGAAAATACGAACTGTACTAACGGAGGTAAAACCGGGCTGGAATTGTTCGGATCTAAATCTCTAACCTCTCAACGTTTAAGATTTGGTTTCTGAATCAGAGAATTGTGTGTTTGTTGTTTTTTTCTTCACTGAAAATTTATTTTGTTGTGTGGATGTGTTCTGATGTTTGTAATTTGATGAATTTATAGGGTCAGTAATGCATACGTATTTTCTAACTACGTCAATCCGCAGTTATCGCAGGTGTGCAAGACGGAATTAAGTTAATAGAGACTAAGGGAAACGAAACTTGTCATCGCCTACACGGAAACGGATTTGCAGGCTACTCACATAGAACACTTTATACGCTATATCATGTCGAAAGCAACATGAGCTCGAAAGACCTACATACCTGTTCGAGACGTGCAACTATTTTACCCGATTTGCAAGTCCCTCGTTTAACAGTATTCCTAAGGCGGTCCCAGACGTTCAGTTTTATTTGTTCGGCTTGGACGTTTCGTGTTGGTTGGTTGTTAGTGATTCCGGGCGAGTCAACAGCTTAGGTCATTATTCCCGTAAGTGTAGTGCATTTTTTCCTCGGGAGGTGGCTTTGATCTTCCCCCGCTGGATGGCGAGATCCGGCACCGACCTACCGTCGACTAGCGGGGTTTCCCCAACCAGATATCTCCCATCGGCGTTTCACCACCCCAACCGGAACAAGCTCTAAGCTCCCGGCATGTGTGGTAGTGTAGTGCATGTTAGTGTAAGTGTGTATAAAGGGGGAGCGACAGGGAAGAGGTAGGCGGTCCGTGGCCCGTTTGTTAGGTTACTGCTCCGGAATGTGGTGTAAATCGGAGAAACAACGGAAAACTACCGATAAGAGCAGCTGGCCTCTAGAATTCTCCTCCAGACAGCGACTGAATTCGACCTAGCTGTCAAGCTAGTGTCGAAAAACCTGCCACCTTCGGGACTCGAACCTAGGTTCTTCCAGTCAGAGGGACTACAGTGAATTCAGTTGATGCCCTGAGCAATCTCTTCCGGTACGTTTCATGTTGGATCTTACCCCCAGATGACCACAGTTGTCCGATTTTCCCGTCCAGAATTACCACATCTAGTGCCGAATGGTCGCCGAAAAGATTTTTAACCTTCACAGCTTAACTGAAGTGTTCCCTATACAAGTTTATAATTAGGGAACGTATTTTCATGTAATTACAGGTTTTTACAGGAACACGATTCCTGTATTCAATAATATTTTTTAGTTAACAAGACTTTCTAAATGAATTAGAACCATTTTTATTCTATATATTTAGGTAACATTACATATTTTTATACATGTTACCTACAGATCCCTTACATATTACGTTACATTTTAATATATTTGTACGTCGAAACGAAACATTTCAGATGCGCGGTTGCAATATAAGTTACTGGAATAATCTATTTTACAGAGCGATGTTATGCGCTTCTATGACCACCATATCTTCGCCATGAATTGTTAAACTTAAACCTGCCTCCTGCTCCTTGGAAACTGCTTACTCAGGTTCAGGGGGAATCAAGGATGAGCAGATGTTTGTGAAACAGAAATAATTTCAACTACTTTCTTGCTCATGTTTCAGTCAGCATGAAACTCGATCGACTAACAAATATTTTTGATGAATTTTCGGAATTCTTATCGCATTGTTGGATTTGGGGGTGGTTATGTTCCCCTTAACCCCTCGCCCCTCCTTCCGAGATCCATCGCTGGATACACAGTACTACTACACCTTCTTGAGCACCGGCTCATTGTAGGCAAAATTGCCTATACTACGAATGTAGTTTATATTTTGAATGAAACTGAACTGTGTGGTGAAGACTACTTATACTTCGATTTTTTTACGCGGCGCTTGACGTAAATCAGCTGTTACTGTGTCATCCAATCGGAAACGTGAACGTCTTTAAGGTGACGTCACTGTGCTGGCGTTTAAGCTCCGATTAGATAACACCGTCAACAGTTGATTTACTTCAAGCGACACGTTAACACTGGAAGTACAATAACTTCTGTACAGGTACAACATTGTTTTAGCCGATCCGAATTCATCTGATCATTCAGATCTGATCGGTGTCGTTCCGTGGTCCGGAAATAATTGAATAAAGCAACTTTAAACACCATAATTAATTTTTATTTTACATATTTTCACCATTTTCTTACATATTTTGGAAATTATATGTACATATTTTGTTTGTTTAATTACAATAAATTCTGTTCCCTAATCATAATCAACTGAGCCAGAGGCGTACCCCGGATTTTTTGGGGATGGGAGGGGCGGGTATACCTGTAGTGTCCTGCCGACGTAATGTTTTGTTTTTTGTTTTTTTTTGTTTAGTTTTCATTACGCCGAATACAACATGCATTTTTATTTGCTGACTCATAGTTAAGAAAACTTGACAATAACGTAACGTAACAATAACAACAGTAATGTAAACAATTGATACCCCAAATAATATATCCTCCCCCCAATGAGTGTGCCACTGCTTGATTATGAAGAATGAGGAAGAAGCAAACTAAGAAGCAAGGCAGGAAAGTTCCCATCCTCCCCCTCGCGAGACCGCAACTCAAACCGCTGTCATCGCGAAAGAATTCAAGCGGAAAAAGAAATGGAGGTACTTTTCCATCCAGCGCATTCGCCGCATTCGACCGATGTTTTCCGCTTTGTGCGTCGGCGCCTGCATTAGAAATTCAGATACAAGAGCTCTTTATGTTTCAATGACCCACGCTGCTTTTATGCTTCAATTATGTATTTCGCTTGTCGCAGTAATTGAGACGTGGACGGCAATTGCCAAACGTCACAAGTCAATATTCTTTTCTTCCTTAAAACTGGTGGATAAAGAAATACCAAACAGGAAAAAAGTTGGATAAAGAAACATGAGTGCAGTTCAGCAAATCCTTTCACAAGGTTATCCATCCTATAGTTTTCAATGAGAGGGAAAAGTGGCAATGCAGTGATGAGATGACAGTGAAATCGTACATGTGTAAAATCTTACGAAATGTTATCTCATTTGTCACTGTCAAATGTGAAATAAACATTGAGGATTTGAGAAAATAAAAACTATAAATTAATTTCGTGATGGGAAGTAGTATTTTCTTTCCATTTGAAAAATCTTAAACGTGGGAAGTCCATTCAAGGATACTTATTGTTTCCGAAGAAAGAGAAAAGTGGTACTACGGTGATATTAGTGGTACAATACATACGCGAATGTAAATACACTGACGAAATTTTTACTCATTTGTCACTGTCAGATGTGAATGGCTGCGTAATGTAAGTTTTACGATAATTGGACACACTGTGAAAGTAAAATTTCGGATTCGTGAAGGATAAAATTATAAATAGAATACCTAATGACTGGTAGTTTTCTTTTCTTTCGACACCTTATCCCCGCGAGTCTTTCGGCTCCGTGTCTGATCTCCTTTAAACGGACGTAATTACGCATTCCACGATGGAAATAGATTTGAAAGCTGATACGTTGCAAACTGATCGCCAGCCGCTTTCGGCGAAGAGCAACAAGGCGCAACACGAGACTTCGAGGTCGTGTTTCACGTCCTGCTCGGCCATCACACCGGAAACAAACTTCCACTTCATGTCCTGTCGGACAGACAACACGACTTCAGTAGGTCACACCTGTGGAATAATGTTACCGAGTACAATGGAATGTGTGGGAATGTACAAGGGAATGTAGGGAATGTGTGTGTCTTAATAAGCCATAAATTCATAACCAATAACACTAACTAAATAACTAAAAACATGATACGAAAGAGTAACTAAAATCGTAACTTTAATCGTTGATTAAATTCATGGAATTCTCTGATTTTGAGTGAAAAGCTTCGAAGTTGGGGTACAGTTACTTTAATTAGAATTCGAACAAATCGTGGAAAGCGTCCTCTAGCTCTAGTTAATTTTCTCCACAATGATGTACTTTCGCGCAGGCATTGGCTACTATACTACACTGGTACTTCAAAAGCTGCCTTCTCTTAAAAGAAATCTCCAGAACTAATTCAACAATGATATTTTGAACATGCACGTTCAGTCATGAGATCATGACACTAATTTCTGTCAAATCATATTGGGGCATTTTAGATAGACAAATATATATATATATATATATATATATATATATATATATATATATATATATATATATATATGTGTGTGTGTGTGTGTGTGTGTGTGTGTGTGTGTGTGTGTGTGTGTGTGTGTCTATCTACTATATATATAACTGATTGATTGATTACAGATTTCGATCGCGTCAACTGCTAAGGTCATTAGTCCCGTCAGTGTAGTGCATGCTTTTATCGCGGGAGATGGGATCTTCTCCGCAGGGTGGCGATATCTGACGCCGACCTATATCGTCTTGCGGCGATTTTCGCCAACCAGGTATCTCCCACCAGCGTGGCAGCACCCCAGCCTGAACAAGCTCAACGCTCCCAACTTGTCTCGTGTGCGTAAGTAGGGGTGGAGGTAGAACACGGAAGAGGTAGGAAAGATCGCGTGCGGACTGAGGCCGGTTTATTAGAATACTGCTCCGGCATTCGCCTACAGTTGATCGGAGAAACCACGAAAAACTACCGATCAGAGCAGCCGGCCACTAGAATTCTCCTCCAGTCCGCGGCTGAACTCGAGCTAGCTGACAAACTAGTGTCGAAATCCTGTCACAGTAGGAACTCAAACCCTAGGACGTTCCTGTCAGAGGTACTGCAGTGGCAGCACATGAAACCCTCAGTCACCTTTCCCGGTGGCAAGATGTAAAAATGCTTCGCATTCATTTCACAAATGTTGGCTAACTTGTGCTGGGACTCTGGTACTCCGTTTAATTTTGGTAATTCCGCCAATTGAAGAAACTTCCCATGGAACTAATGTATTTACTAAGCTAGAATGCAAGAAAAGTACACTTCCAATCTTCTATTTCAAGAAATATTTCTTACGTGGATTATTCTTCGAAGAAGAGTCAGCCAATTTAGCTGAACGTGTGTTATGTCATTTGACTCGACCAGGACTGATGGAGAAATGACCATTTTTTCGGATCCTTCCAGAACATTATAAGAAACATTTGCGCAAAATGGGTTTTGAGAAAACTTAAGCACCGAAGACTTGTTTTGGAGGTTTTAAGGAGCTTACACAAGTAATTACTGTATTCTACCTTTCTAGCACAACATGAATCCTTACGATTGAATACATCACATTGACAATAAGTTAATCTAATATTGTAATTAAACTTTTTAACACTGTTTCATTACAATTGTTTAGAAATTTTTATCAATAGACTTGTGTATATGTATATATATATATATATATATATATATATATATATATATTATAAATGGTACTAATGCAATTTTATGTCCAACGATGCGCGAGCCAGGCAGTTATATTACAAATTATTGTTATTATTATTATTGTTATCTCCTATATTATTGCAGTAGTGTACATATCTTTTGCGACTTTTACTGGCAACCAAATAAGTGATGTCTCTAAAGAAAGAGAATTTCGCGAAGACGTGACGAATTGCATTTCGACTTTAAAAATGCGAAGAGTTTTTTGAAAGAAACGTCTTAAAAACGGCTTGGCTTCAAAGAAACGTTCCTCACATTGTAGTCTACAAAATGAGATATTTCTAGACATTCTATTACATTTTTGCTGGTCTGGCGCTTATAAATACTACCAATACTACCTATTTCACAGGTCGTGGCGCAGGAGGCCGTGAACTAAGTCAAACTATAATGGAGAGAGAGCGCATCTTTTGATGTTCTTTGCTAAAAAGAAAACAAGTCGCCGTTTTCCGGCGCACGATTTCATAACTTTCTCTTCTTACGAAGAATTCGTAAGGCGAAAAAGTAAAAAGAAACAATATTGGCAAAGAATGGACGATTCTGTGCAGTGAAGAGTGAACACAGTCTTGTTAGGTTTGGTAATAAAAACAATATAATATAAAAGATTCCTGTACGGTGAACGGTAATAATCCGGCGCATCGAATGGAATAGAATCGGATCATGTCAAGACAAGTGATATCACGCTCTCATATACGAGTAATAGTGCAGGAGGCCAAGACTTAGGTGCACAGTTAATCCGAGATCAAATGGTTTGGTATGTGTTTTACGTGTGCCAGTATTTTCGTTATCAACAGTGATTCGGACAAATTGTCAAGACAGCGAGTTCAGTCACGATATTGCATTTCTAGGAAAATTTGCAGTAAAGAAGTTGAAGCATTTGCAAGGAGGACTAGCATTATTGAATGTACTACGAGAGTAATAAATTCAATAATGCTATTTTAAGCATGTTAGTAAAAGATCTAGATGTTACCTGCAAGCAAGTTAAATATATTATTAAGCATATTCATTTATTAATCATTGAAGAACATTGTTAAAGATACAGTGCTGATTTGTCTGCGTTCTGTAGACATCACGATGAGACCAGAACCAACGTCCTAGATCAAGGTTATACAATTGTTAACCTCTGCCCAGAGCCAACACGCGACAACCACGCGCATGCGCCTACACGCGTATTCTGACATCACGGACGAATCACATCCTGCCCTCTAAGCACGTACAGACATTATTTATCCGTTGAAGGCTCAATCGTTCCTCGTGCATTATTAGGCTAGAAAGCTATTCAAATCTCACGGCGTTTTGTCTCACAGTGTTCGAGCAGCTACCACTGTAAAGATTATATAAAAACGTTTTCACGGTAACAACGGTAGTGACGACAAAAAATGAGGCGAATTGCCATTCATTTCATTTTTCAAACTACTGCCCAAATTTGATTCAGATCTTTTAATAAATAAAGATTAATATTAATCAAGAGGCAAATTTTCATGTGTGCTATCTTTCTTGACCTTGGTTTATAAATTTCTACTGATCAATCTAAATTTAAGATAATTCTCAATGTAAATTAAAAGCAATTTTGAATTTCAAACAAAACATTAATTTATTTACAGCACACATATTACCTACACGAACACATGCTTTTCGCTTATCATCCTCGTTCGTTCAACATACGATTATTACCTGTGTCCTCACTGTGCTTACCAACACACGCACGCGTTGCGTTCTGCGCTTTTCGCTTGCTAAACTGAAAATCCAATATGGTTCCTTAATGCATATGTCGCGGAAACATCCTGCCGAAGCAGCGCCTTTACAAACGGGCCAAAGACAGCGCGCGAGCTTTTCTCCCTCTACCTTATCCTATCCTCACTCCTTAATTACACACACATACATGTGCTACTTTACCAGACATGTCGGAGCTTAGAGTTTGTCCCGGTTGGGGAGATGCCGCAAAGGTGGGGGATACCTGGTCGAGGAAAACCGCACAACTCAGATCGCAAGATCCAGTGGGGGAAGATCACCGCCACCTCCCGCAATAAAAAAAAAAGAATGTGCACTACACGTACGTGACTAATGACTTTAGCAGTTGGCGCACCCGGAATCACTAATCAATCAATCAGTGATGAAAACGATTTTCGTTTTCACACAGGAATTTGAAGTTACAGCAGAAATTCGTATCAGTAAAAATACACGAAACAAGGATTTTTAACATTTCGGGTACCTAGAATTGAATTCAAATTTTTATATATATATATATATATATATATATATATATATATATAATCCCAGACAGATGCATTTACCAAGTTATTTAAATTAATTTGAAGTTACTGCAGAAAATCGTATCAGTAAAAATAAACGAAACAAGGATTTTAACATTTCGGAAACCTAGAATTGAATTCAAATTTTAAAAAAAGACTAGTGAGAACCCGTCAAAATTTGACGGCGAGATCTGAGATCAATGTAAAATACTGTACCCAGACTAATGTTCACAATATATTGCATTGTTTGGATCTTCAGAGTATAACGAAGCTATTCTGTGGCGAGGAGTTCCCAAAATTTTAAACACGTATGGCCCATGACCAGGTGGCAATGCAATATCGGCACAAAAGATATAGCACTATTATACTGAAGGATATTATTTCTAAAGTTTTTTGATGTGTCATCTCATATAAACAACTGTTTGATTTTTTCTGGCACATTGCTCGAAGGTATACTTATTTTCCCATTTAAGCAACCCAGAGTAAATCGTTTGCAGAATTTCTCTCACATGGAAAGTACAAAGCAGAACAAAACTGACATTTCATAGACAATGACTCAATAGAAAACGAAATGACCCCACTATCACGACACATACGCTGACTTTCTCTTTCCCTGCGTCCAGTTAATGTACGTTTGCGTCTTTTGGGGCGCGTGGACAACGATTCGGAATTCGACATAACCTGTAAACAACTTCACTAAAGTACAACCGAGCAAAACCCACTTTGCGAATGTTCTCTACAATATACACCACAGAAGCAAATACATGCACTCTGTCAACACCACAATGCAATTATTACACTGAAACAAAACCTTGACGAATTGTAAACAAATCTCAACAAAGCATCAAGCATCTATGGACTCGTGTATCTATTTTGAAACTGCTACCCTTTGAAAGAAAACAATTGACTATTGATAAGCGTACTTTTAAAGAATGATATAATTAATTCATTTACACCGTAAATGTTGGTGAATCAACACAAACAATATCTGATAACACATGTAGGGATCATATTCTTTCATTTAAAAGAAAAAATACAACAATCGGTTCAGTAGAAGCTCTAAACGAAGCCATGGCAGAATACCTTATTTTTTTAAATATATAGATTATCGCAGACTGTTGTATTTACCAGGGTTGTGAAATATACAGTGCGCCGTGTTGCGGTCCCTTCGCAGCCGGAGTCGCAGCGCAGCGCAGCGTGGCGTGGGGCGGGGCGTTTGGCAGAGGCCTTGCGCGACGCTCTCCGGAGGCCTTGCAGCCGCCTCCGCGGGCGGTCGTCGGCCGTCGCTCTTGGGCACAGGGCCATTTCCGCTCACTCGGCAATTGGCTCCGGCTCTGCAATTTACTAAGTGTTACATAATTAAAATATTAAACTGCGATAAAATGCAAATAAAAACAGGAACAGACCAGTTGAGGCGTCTGGTATAATAAACAAGTAATTGCAGCGTTTATCGAAATTCACTTGTTTGTATTTTTGCCGAAATTATATTCAAGGGAAACTTCTTTTCAGCAGATGCAGATATTAAGGAGGGCTAATAACCAGGAAATAACTTTTAAACGGCACCTGAATTTGATTTACCACATTATTTAAGAAACGAAATCCCACATGGGATTTGTTACGGGCGAGAAGGAACGGAGCGGGAGCAATGGTAGGGACGAAACTGAAGGAGACACATGGGCAAGAGCAAGGGCAGGAGCAGGGGCAGGGGCAGGAGCAGGGGTAGGGGGAGGAGCAGGAGCAGGAGCAGGGGCAGGAGCAGGAGCAGGAGTAGGGGCAGGAGCAGGGGCAGGAGCAGGAGCAGGGGCAGGTGCAGGTGCAGGTGCAGGAGCAGGTGCAGGAGCAGGGGCAGGAGCAGGGGCAGGAGTATGGGCAGGAGTAGGGGCAGGAGCAGGGGCAGGAGCAGGGGCAGGAGTAGGGGCAGGAGTAGCAGGAGCAGGGGCAGCATGGGCGGGGCAGGAGCAGGGGCAGGAGTAGGGGCAGGAGTAGGGGCAGGAGCAGGGGCAGGAGCATGGGCAGGAGCAGGAGCAGGGGCAGCAGCAGGAGCAGGTGCAGGAGCAGGTGCAGGAGCAGGAGCAGGAGCAGGGGCAGGTGCAGGAGCAGGAGCAGGTGCAGGAGCAGGGGCAGGAGCAGGGGCAGGAGCAGGGGCAGGAGCAGGGGCAGGGGCAGGGGCAGGAGTAGGGGCAGGAGCAGGACCAGGACCAAGACCAGGACCAGGGGCAAAGGTGGAAGCGTGGGGCTACGAGCTAGGGCAAAGATGGCGGCTAGGACACGGACATGGATATGATTACGGCGACGCCAGGGCTAGGATAATGTTGAGGGTTAGGGATAGGGCGAATAGGAAGGCGAGGATGAGGCGAGAGCTAGAGCTAGGACCAGGGTGACGGCGAGGGGTAGGACGGAGGCGAGGGCGAGGGCGAAAACCAGTGTGGGCGAAAGCTAGGATGAAGGTGAGGGCGATGACGGCGACGGCGAGAACAAGGGCTACGAGGAGGACGAGGGCAGGGGTAGGGCTAAGGTGGGGCCACAGTTAGGGTTAGGGTGGGAGCGAGGGCTAAGACTAGATGTAGGACAAGTGCTAAACGAGGGCAAGGGTTAGGAAGAAGACTAGGTGGAGGGCGAGGGCGAGGGTGATGATGGCCCGGGTGAGAACAAGGGCGAGTGCGAGTGTGCTAGGCAGAAGTTATAGAAGTCCAAAGACGTATTCTCGCTTCGAGCTTGTCATGCACACTGCATGTCAATATGCGAGAGCTAAAGCACATCACAGACGACGGCGGACTTACTCTGGGTGCCGTCGGAGGGATAGGTTTTATTACTAATTTCCAATGCGGGCAGAAATTTAATTAAAATTATGGCCGACCCTCTGTGAAGAGTTCATGATTTCGTTAGGTACCCGGAACTCGAGAAAAATACAGAAACAATATTATTTCAATTTTTCAGAAAAATCAAATATTTGATTATGTTAATCCGCAATTTCTCATAATTGTTATTACGACTATATTCTCAAATCCAGTGCTTCGCTGCTTGCAACACAGCTGACGTGGGGCGAAAGGGATGTAAAAAGTTCAGTTTCCATATGTGCCCTTTCCGAACAGTTATTTTTTGCTGCTACAGAATTCTATGCACATACTCAACAGTTGCATTCTCGCTGTTCCGGGTCACTAGTATTGTATAAGTACCCACACCACATCGATGACTTCGGACATTGTCTAAATTCCTAATTCTGTCTGGGGGAGAATTCTAGCGGCCGGCTGCTCTGATCGGTAGTTTTCCGTGGTTTCTCCGATCAACGCCAGGCGAATGCCGGAGCAGTACCCTACCAAACGGGCCACGGACCGCGCGCGATCTGTCCTTCCTCTTCCTTGTCCTATCCTCTCCCCTTACACACACACTTACACAAACATGCACTACACTACCACATATTCCGGGAGATCGGTCGGGATCTTTGAGCTTGTCCCGGCTGGGGCGGTGCCCCGCTGGTGGGAGAGTCCTGGTTAGGGGGAAACCTCAATAGCCGACGGTAAATCGGCGCCGGATCTCGCCATCCAGTGGGGGAAGATCACCGCCATCTCTCGAGAAAAAAACATGCACTACACTAACGGGGCTAATGACCGAAGCATTTGATGCGCCGGGAAACACGAAAAAAAATCAATCAATCAATCAACCGGAGAGGTACCATAACAAACGGACCACGGGTCGCGCGCGATCTTTCCTTCCTCTTCCTTGTCATATCCTCACCCCTTACACACACTTACACTAACATGTACTACATTGCCACACATGCCGGAAGACTTGTCGGGTACTTAGAAGTTGCCCCGGCTGGGGCGGTGCCCTCTGGTGGGAGGTACTTGGTTGGGGAAATCCCGCTAGACGACGATAGGTCGGCGCCGGATCTCGCCATCCAGGGGGGGGAATCACAGCCACCTCCCGATGAAAGAGCATGTACTACACTTACGGAACCAATGGCCATAGTTGACGCCCCCGGAATCACTAACAATCAATCAACGACCAGTGACGTGTGTCGTTTCTCTCAACGTCCCCAGCTATCTTCCCTTCCTGTCTCTTCGGACCACCCATAGTGTGGAGGTAAGTTTTTTGAAATTGAACCTCCGTATGTTTTATTGAGTGATATTTCCGTACATATCAACTGCTACAGTCATTAGACCCGTTAGTGTAGTGAATATTTTTATTGCCTGATGCTCCCCCATTACGGGGTGGCCAGACCCTGCATCGACCTATACGTCGTCATGTGGATGATTTCCCCTCCAGGCACCTCCCCCAACGGGACACCGCCACAGGTGGGACAAGCTCTAATCTCCCGACTAGACTCCCGACATGTGTTGTTGTGTAATGTATATAAGTGTAATTGTGTGGAAATAATGAGAGAGAATAGGGTTAAGAAAAGGAAAAATCGTGTGTGGCCGGTAGCCCGTTTGTTAGTGTACGTACTGATCCGGCAAGATCCCGGTAATAATCGTAGAAACTACGGAAAACTACCTATCAGAATAACAGACACGAGAGATCTCCTCCAAATAGGGGATGAATTCGACCTAGTTAGTGTCGAAAATCTGACACCGTTTGGACTCAAACCCTGGGACCTCGCTGTCAGAGTCAATTGCTGCAAATACGTCATAATGCGGGCTCTGAGCTAAATTCCGCCGGTCCCTTGTCCCAGTTCCATGTCCCAGCAGTTCCAATTCTGTTCTACGTGGAATTTGCGGGCAGAACGGGTTCGCGGCAGGTTTCCTTGGAGTTCTCACCTTCTCCCCGACTCTCTTGCCACCAATGCACCGCCATTATTGTTCTTACCATAACATCACAATTACCTATCAAAAACCTTCTCCCACTCCTGTTTGGCCACAAGGCTACGAACTGGCATAGTAATATACTTTAAATATGACATACGAGTACAACCAGTGTCTTCGGCATTGCCAACACTTGTTTGCGTTCGGCATTGCCAACACGGCATTGCACACATGCATTTTTCCTTCGCCCACTTCGGGACCCTGGTCTGGAAGCAGTGCTTACCGGATGCAACCTCTCCGGAGACCGGATCCAGTCCGGCCGCCGAGTTCGCCCTTTCCTCAAATAGACGATGCGACATCCCCCGTGGACAGGCAAGCGCGCGGCTGGGGGCGAGTGGGCGACGGCCAGGCCAAGGCAGCGGGGGGTGCGCGCGCGCCGGGGGTCGCCCAGCGGCTCTCCTCGAGCGAACGCGGCGGCGGTGGAGACGACCGTGGAGACGAAGGTGGAGACGGCGGTGAAGACGGTGGTGAAGTTGGCGGTGAAGGCGGCGGAGTAGACCACGGTGAAGTCGCCGGAGAAGGTGGTGAATACGGTGGTGACCGGCTGTGAAGACGGTGGTGGTACTATCACCATAGTGAAGACAGCGGTGATGTCGGTGGTGAAGACGGTGGTGAAGTCAGTGATGAAGACGGCGGTGAAGGCGGCGGTGGAGACAGCGGTGAAGACGGCGGTGAAGTTGGCGGTGAAGTCGGCGGAGTAGACCACGGTGAAGTCGCCGGAGGAGGTGATGAATACGGTGGTGACAGCGGCTGTGAAGACGGCGGTGATTCTATCACCATAGTGAAGACAGCGGTGATGTCGGTGGTGAAGACGGTGGTGAAGTCGGTGATGAAGACGGCGGTGAAGGCGGCGGTGGAGACAGCTGTGAATACGGCGGTGAAGTTGCCGATGAAGTCGGCGGAGTAGACCACGGTGAAGTCGCCGGAGAAGGTGGTGAATACGGTGGTGACAGCGGCTGTGAAGGCGGCGGTGATACTGTAGTGAAGACAGCGGTGATGTCGGTGATGAAGACGGTGGTGAAGTCGGTGGTGAAGACGGCGGTGGAGACAGCGGTGAAGACGGCGGTGAAGTTGGCGGTGAAGTCAGTGGAGTAGACCACGGTGAAGTCGCCGGAGAAGGTGGTGAATACGGTGGTGACAGCAGCTGTGAAGACGGCGGTGATACTATCACCATAGTGAAGACAGCGGTGATGACGGTGGTGAAGTCGGTTATGAAGACGGCGGTGAAGGCGGCGGCGAAGACGGCGGTGAAGACGGCGGTGAAATTGGCGGTGAAGTCGGCGGAGTAAACCCCAGTGAAGTCGCCGGAGAAGGTGGTGAATACGGTGGTGACAGCGGCTGTGAAGACGGCGGTGATACTATCACCATAGTGAAGACAGCGGTGATGTCGGTGGTGAAGACGGTGGTGAAGTCGGTGATGAAGACGGCGGTGAAGACGGCGGTGAAGGCGGCGATGAAGGCGGCGGTGGAGACGGCGGGGAAGACGGCGGTGAAGTTGGCGGTGAAGTCGGCGGAGTAGACCACGGTGAAGTCGCCGGAGAAGGTGGTGAATACGGTGGTGACAGCGGCTGTGAAGGCGGCGGTGATACTGTAGTGAAGACAGCGGTGATGTCGGTGATGAAGACGGTGGTGAAGTCGGTGGTGAAGACGTTGGTGAAGACGGCGGCGAAGGCGGCGGTGAAGACGGCGGTGAAGACGGCGGTGAAGACGATGGCGGTGACGGTGGCGGTGGCGGAGTCGGTGGCTGAGACGGTGGTGGCAGTGACGACGGTGTCGGCGGTGACCGGTGTCGGCGGCCGGTCGCGTGCTGAGGGCGCGGGCGAGGGCGCGGGCGAGGGCGGGGCGGTGGCGCGTGCCAACTAGGCCGAACGGCGGCCGCCGCAGCCGCAGCCCACGCCTCCGCTGGACATCCTTGCACCAAGGCCCCGCTGCCATTACGGAGCATTGAGCGCGGCCGCGCGGAAAGACTCGTTTCATACAACGTTCCCGCCCACTCGTTTACGTTTCTGGGCGCGTTGCGTAATACTTTAATCGGTGTATTGATACCTGTTCCTAGGCCTCATGAGCATTCTTGGAATTGATGGTTTAAAGGGGAGTATTTATTGAATCTGGACGCAAGAAACTGCTTAGTAAATAATTATTAAGTGTAGTGCCTGCTTTATCTCGGGAGGTAGCAGTGTTCTACTCCTGCTGGAATGTGAAGTCTGCCTCCGACCTATACTTCGACGTGCGGGGTTTTTGCCTACAGGTAACTTCGCTGGCGGAGCACTGCCCCAGCTGGGACAAACGCTCGTCAACTCGTGTAATGCATGTATATGTGAGTGTGTGTATGTAATGGAACCCGGAGAGGACGGGGATGAGGAAGGGAAGATCGTGTGCGGTCCGTTGTTAGTGTACTGCTTCAATATTCGCCAGGTATTGGTAGGAAGACCACCGCGAGAATAAGAGCAGCCGGTCACTAGAATTTTCTCCTAGTCTGAGATTGAATTAGACGCAGCTATGTACCGAGTGTCGAGAGAGAGAGGGAGAGGGAGAGAAGGGGAGAGGGAGAGATGAGAAGAGAGAGAGGGAGAGAGAAAATCAGAAAATCCGCCAACGTCGGAACGCAAACCCTGGGTCCTCTGGGTGAGTGATGCTGCATAACCTATGGTGGTGCTGCTGAGATACCGCAGCCGGTAATGATTTGGATGAATATGTGATTATGAAAATATATGAATCATGGAGCTACAGAGTAATGAGTCAACCCATTGTATCTAGAACAAATTTCACATGGGTCGATTAGGATTGGAACCCCTCCCAAACACACACACACACACACACACACACACACACACACACACTGTGCGACTCAGTGAAGAAAAGCGATCTGTCTAACCACTGTATGGGTCACTCCCACATCAAAGAATACTAAACGGCAATGAATTCTCAAGTTAACTTAAACGTAAAAAAGAGGACACCGATCCCTAATAATGGAGCCCTTACCTTCACTATCAGAAACAACCTCATCGGCATTACAATTAGTATATAATCAAGATTATACTACTAACATATTTTTAGAAACAACTTATGCTTCATCTACTTCTTTTCAAAATGATGCTGTGCTACAAACACAAATGATGGTCAACCAATATCCTTAAGACGTCAATACTTCACTTCCAAATTTGTCACAGGCTTTTTCTTATATGATCATTTAGGGGTTCTATTTTAGGTTCCTTTTGAATATGTGTATTCGAAATGAACCATGGAGCATTTGCACATTTTCGTAAAAATGTATTCTGTATTATCTGAATGTTTTTCAATGTTGGTTTTAGCTGTGTTATTCTAGACCGGATAGGTATATGTGAGTGATGGTCTAATAATAGATTTAAATCTTAAAATAGCTCATTCCAAATTAAACGCTGAGCGGAAGTTAATTAATGAATACAATCTTGATATGTTGGCATATGTTGCATTGGTTATTACTGCAATGTGTTTTTTCCAAGTTAACCTACACTCAATGTGAACCCCGAGATATTTCACTGGTGTATCGGATGGAAGGCATGGAATGGTAGTGTTATTTAATACTAGTGAGCGACGTAACTTTGCTTTACAAAGAGTAAACATTTTGGCCTGGGTTTTGGTTGGGTTTATTTTTATTCTCCACTGTTGAGCTCACTTTCTCACTTTAGAAAGCATGAGATATCCACCTCGATGTTATCTTTTGCTATTTTTATATCTGCACGAGTTGTGTATGTTGCAGTATCGTAATATTTGAGTCTCCTAGTGAGGGAATAAACATTCAAGGAACTTGAATTAACAGTGAAAAATAAACATTGAAGAGAAGCGTCGATATCGCAGAACCTTGAGGTACCCCTGCTCTTATTGTTCTAATTTGTGAAAGTGCGCTGTTTAGTTTAACACTATACGTACGGTCTGCAATAAAACTACTTATAATATCCTGTAAATAGAAAGGTACTCCTAGATGTTTGAGTTTGAAAAGTAATCCAGCATGCCAAACTTTATCAAAAGCTTTCTCTACATCTAAAAATAATCCTATTACAGATAAGAATTAGAGATAAGTGGCACAGGAAGCGAAAGAGCGTTGCAGATACTTCGCTGTCCAGGGACGTCGCGTCTTAGGCACAGGTGCCAACGTTTCGGCCACCATTCTGCGACCTTCCTCAAAGCAAAATGCTTGAAAGGGCATTGTATTAACAATTGGTGTTTTAACGGATTCAGTTCCCTGATCAATCGAACTAAAAAAACGACGCTGAAAGCGATGTATCGATATAACCAATATCGTAATAAACGACTTTTTAGATGAAAGTATACGGGATGACCGGGACCTAACAGCTCAGCCATTATACCCGATAGGTCGTACAAACCCATGGCATTACAAACAGTTCTGACTTCAGACTGAGGTAGGTTTAAGTCAAAAGGAATGACTGCAGACTGAGGTAGGTATAAATAATTCGTACGTTTGTTTAAATTGTTACTTATATCCTTCCCTCCTCCGCTATTGCACCCCACGGAAATGGCGTCCAGCTCCTTCGCGTCACCAGGACGATTAGCGGGTTAATGAAGGAACGCTCACCCGCTTTCCCATTCGTCGAAATCTAAGAAAGTCTGGTCACATTTCTGCGGCAATCGGCGTTGGTAACCGCAAACCGCATTCGTGCCCGGCAGGCCGCCACTGCCTCGCTTTTCACGTCTTTCGCTTTCCCTTCTCCTTCCTTCCCTCTCGGTACTTCCCTGAGCCTCTGCGTCTCTCTCTTCCTTCTCTCTTTCTTTCTCTGCGTCTCCTTCCGTCTGTCTCCGTTTCTCTTCTGCCTCCGTCAGTCTCTGTTGTTGTCTACTTGCCTGCCTCTAATTCTCTCTATCAGTCTCTCTCTATCAGTCTCTCTCTATCAGTCTCTCTCTATCAGTCTCTCTCTATCAGTCTCTCTCTATCAGTCTCTCTCTATCAGTCTCTCTCTATCAGTCTCTCTCTCTATCACTCTCTCTCTATCACCCTCTCTCTATCACCCTCTCTCTATCACCCTCTCTCTATCACCCTCTCTCTATCACTCTCTCTCTATCACTCTCTCTCTATCACTCTCTCTATCAGTCTCTCTATCAGTCTCTCTTAATCACTCTCTCTCTATCACTCTCTCTCTATCAGTCTCTCTACCAGTCTCTCTTAATCAGTCTCTCTTAATCAGTCTCTCTCTCAATCAGTCTCTCTCAATCAGTCTCTCTCTCAATCAGTCTCTCTCAATTAGTCTCTCTCTATCTCTCTCTATCACTCTC
>BLKR01006996.1:0-45888 GCA_011170035.1 Teleogryllus occipitalis | reverse complement strand
TTGGCCGAGCGGTCTAAGGCGCCAGATTTAAGCTCTGGTTCTCGAAAGGGAGCGTGGGTTCGAACCCCACACCTGACATCCCTTTTGTAGTGCAGGGTACTGGAAAGGCATTGTCCTTGGGTTTTAGAACGACAAAGGCACGTCAGGTTGGCCGAGCGGTCTAAGGCGCCAGATTTAAGCTCTGGTTCCCGAGAGGTAGCGTGGGTTCGAACCCCACACCTGACATCGCTTTTGTATGTGCACGGTATTGGAAGGGCATTGTCCTTGGGTTTTAGAGCGGCAAAAGCACGTCAGGTTGGCCAAGCGGTCTAAGGCGCCAGTTTTAAGCTCTGAGTCCCAGGAGGTACCTGACATGCTTTGTGAATGTGGACGGTGTGGGAATGGTATCTCTGATCCATAGGCGACTCTCATTGACGTGTTTCCGTTGTTTTTGTGTACAATACCAGGGCAAAACAGACGAAGATCATTGCGCGGTCTTTCCTTTTTCATCCTTGTCCTATAATTTCTCATCATTCAAACACATGCGCTTCATTGTAACACATGTTATAGAGACCAGTCGGGGGTTTAGTTTTTGTCGGAGCTTGGGTGGTGCCCCAATGGGGGTTACCTGGAGGAGAAAAACGTAGCGGATGTTTAGTTCGGCGCCGGATCACGCTATCGAGCAGAGGAATAATACCGCTCTAACCGATATATAACTTTAACTACATTACGACCAAAGCAGCTCTTATGTCTGGAAACACGAAATAATCAATCAATCAAGCAACCAATAGATGATTTAGAAAATATGAATAGTTTCCGATACCTCTACCGAGGCATGGGTGCATTGCGAGCTGATTCAGACCGAGCATCGTTAGTGCTTCCGATTGCTGACCGGCTCAAATGGGTCAGAGGAGCATATTCCACAACAGTGTTTGTGACAGTACGATCGTAGTGTCGATACTATCAGCCTAGGGTACCATACTAATTCAGTCGCTATCAGGAGCAGACTTTTATTTCTTGGCCGTTCTGAGCGATAGTTTTCTGTGATTTCTTCGTTTGGCACCAGGCAAATGCCGGTAGTACCCTAGCAAACGAGCTAAAAAATCGCGCGATCTTTCCTTCTTCTCTTTTGCCCTATCGACACTAGCTTGTCAGCTAGGTCGAATTGAGTCGCTGTCTGGAGGAGACATCTAGCGGCTGGCTGCTCTGATCGGTAGTTCTCCGTGGTTTCTCCGATCAACACCAGGCGAATCCCGGAGCAGTACCCTACCAAACGGGCCACGGACCGCGCGAGATCTTTCCTTCCTCTTCCTTGTCCTATCCTCTCCCCTTACACACACACACTTACATTAACATGCACTATACACTACCACACATGCGGGGAGACCGGTCGGGAACTTAGAGCTAGTACCGACTGGGGTGGTGCTCCACTGGTGGGAGAGTCTTGGTTAGGGGAAACCCCACTAGCCGATAGTAGGTCGGCGCCGGATCTCATCATCCATCGGGGGAAGATCACCGCTATTGCTCGGAAAAAACATACACAACACGTACGGGACTAATGACCAAAGCAGTTGACGCGACCGGAGATACGAAAAAATCAATCAATAAATCAATCAATTTTTTGTCCTATCCTCTGGGGAATTCACTACCACACACGCCGGGTGATCATACGGAAGTTTTGATCTTTTTCCGACTGCCACCCTGGCGGACGCACCTGGAGGGGAAAACCATGTGAAACGAAGACTAGGCCGGCTAGCCGTTGTGACGATTCGAACCTAAGACCTTCCGGGGAGAGACACTACAGTGACATTAGCGGATCCCCTGAGCCGCCTCTCTAGATACGAAACACGAAATATAATCAATCATTCAACCGATGGACCATTGAGAAACTATGCATAGTGTCCGATGGCTATCCCGTGGCGGGGCGTGGCGGGCGGGGCGGGGTGGGGCGGCTCGCTCCACCGCGTGCCAAGTGTCCCTCGCCTGGTCCTCCGTGCGACCTCCCGTGCGTGGGCGTGTCGCCGCGTGACGCGTCGGGGGCGCGCGCCTGGCGCAACGCGTGGCGAAACCCCGCTGGCACGCGCGTGCGCGCACGTCCCTCCCACACCGGAGGAGCGGCGGGGCGCAGAGGACGGGGACAGTACAGTCGCTGCCTTGTACGAAGTGAACCCTATTTAAGATCCTTTAAACGGTAATTATTTATGCATCAAGGGCGTTATAAGGGTTCTATTGATCGAGCAGCGACAAAAAGTCCGAGGGTTTTTTGTCGCCCGAGGACACTAGAACCAGTTAACGACCGAGGTACATTCATAATTTGATTTTTTATCTAGTTTTATTGATTCTGATTTCCTTATTTACTAATTAACTAGTTGTTAACTTGAATGCATTTGTCGTTTCATATTTCCTTCCCATAATTCCCTTTCATAATTCCTTCCATAAGAGAACATGCAGCATCATTCAACTGTTTTCATATTTCACTCGTAACCACGATTCTTTCGATCCAGGTAAGTTATGCAGTATGTTCGAGCTCCGTATCGAAACCAATAACAAGCTATAACGTATCAGTAAAAAATAAAATGTTTTTCAAAAAAGTTTTACTAGCGGACCCGGCAATGCTTCGCAATAGCAGTGTCGTATGAAATAAATACAATTACATTTCGAGATGAATTTATTCAATGAAGATTAACTACACTTCAACTATGTAATAATTCTACTTTACCAATTTAGATTACTTTTAAAAAATCAAATATTGGATTAGTGTTGTGCACCGTCAGCATGTGGTTAAAATTTCCTGATTTCTAGATCGCAGCTTCTAGATCGTAGTTCAAAAATATCTCCGTAGACATAATTTTGAAGACAAAATATTGATAGACACAAATTTGATAGACAAAATATGTCCGTAGCACTTTAAGGAAGGTCTCCTGAGAACGATGTAGAGCCCAACTCGTCGAAATACTTTGCTAAAACAACGCTCCCACATCTCCGATTTAATTCAATCTTCCGATATTAATAAGAACAAATTGTGAACATTTCATCGAAATCGGTAGAATAGTTTTTGCGTCTACATGCGACAGACATAATTGCATTCCATTGTATTTCTATATTGATTTATCTAATGTCAAAGTATTTATCTATCTATCTATCTATCTATGTACTATCGAAAAATAGAAACAAATGTACGTTGTTGGCGAGGGAGAAGTAGATTCTGCATATGTTTTCGGGAGCTCCAGAATTCTTATCTCCTCCCTTTTCTTGCACTAGTTGATGAGAAAGCTACTGATTTTTTTTGATGGTACTAAACCAGTGGCATAAACATAGTTGCAGTATCTTCGCTCAAGAAAACGTGCGTAAATAGAAAAGCTACATTAATGGCCAGAAAAAAATCAAAGGATTATCTCAGCATTTCCTTGACGGATCAAGATATCTAAACGAGATGTGATATATGCTTTGAGAGCAATATTCACCAATTCGTTTTTTAATAAAATACGTCTAATGATTCTTTAACGATATTTATTTACAGTAAATCAAAACAATTTCAAAATAGTTTTTAAGCTGGTAATGCTTGTTTTCGTTCATTCTTTTGTATAGTTATACGTTTATTTCTAGGGAAGAAGTCTTTTCCATACTTGCAACCCTTGAAAATGAACGAGAGGTAAGGGGGGAGAAGAAAAACGAAAGTTCTGACAATTAATGATTGGTGTTACTAGTTTCTTTATAAAAATTAACATTTAATTAAATTTCAATTAAATTTTGTATTAAATAACATTTATTTTTATTAAAACTATAAACAATACTCAATAGCATAAAAAATCATACATATGACTAACAATTTCTATTGAAATATAAATATTCAATCATAAATGAAGATATTTTTATCTCAAGAAGGAGGAATAGAACTAGAACGTTCGTATGAGGGGTAGGGAGGTGTAAACGTTACACGGTATTACAATTAGGAGGAGTTTAAAAATGTAAAATTTTGCGCATGTCTTTTTTGAATGGTACCTAATCGATTTTACTAAACTTATTGATTAATATTATTATTTAACAATTTATGGATTTCATTGGCAACCTAGGGTTGATAAGGAAATATTGTAGCATGAAGCAATCGAATTTTCATTCGAATTATACTTTATATATATTACCTAAAATGTTTGAGATGTATGGAAAATGTAGATAAAATATTTGAAAAAGACATGAAATGTCTTCGCTATTTGCTTTGGTTGACTTGTATTTATTCTACAAACGTCTTTAAAGAAGACAGAAATGATATCATTAACAATATTTATAATTTACTGTTACTAACATACACATTTCATTCTGACATTTTAGATCAAAAAACTACGGAACTGATTGTTTCATTTAATCTTCGAATACCTAAAAATAAGGCAAACATCGATAGATGTAAGTGAATATTATTTTGGAATGTATTTAAACGACTTCAAAATTCGCAATGTTATGCATCCAGAATTCTTTCAAATTCACTCTTCATTCGTCTTGTTGCGTATATTTTGCGAATAAGCAAATTCCTTTCTTAAGCCTCTCTTTATTGATTTTGGATTACTATCATTCTTCTGCTTCTCATTTACAAATATGTTTGTCAATAAAACTGACTTACTCAAGGGTGACTTACTCACACTGACTTACTCACAATAACTTTCATCTGGTACTAATATTTACAACAATAGTACACGACGTAGGAACCGTAGTGATCAGGTGACTGCATCAAGATATTACTACAAAAATACCACATTTTTTCATTGAAAAGGCAAGTATTCATGGTCCAACCGAACCATTGGTGAGTGGAAAAAGTAAATATACTACGTCAATGATTAGGTGATATAATAGATGATTTATTGGGGGAAGTCAGGTACCCCATGGGGGTACATTTGTCCGAAAAAAGAAAGGGAAGTCTGAGAGGTCCTGTAGAGGTCTTGTTCTTCAGCTGTTCAACTTTTCATGGTTACCGACTGTACGTCCCCGCCCATGGCCGGTGGTAGTGGAACTGCGGCGTATATAAGCGCCCCAGTCGGTCGGAGTGGACAGTCCGCTGCTTGCGCCGACCACTTGAAGAACAGCTTCATCCCCCCACCTCCCGCAGACATGAAGGTTCTGGTGAGTAGCTGAGGATGACGGTGGAGATGATGATAATGAAGGGCCATACGCTATTTGTTTATTAATTACTCAATTAAATACTCACTTATTAGTAGACATCGGATATTTAGGCACTAAAAAAAGTCTTTTAGGCGCCTAAAAGGGCACTGAAAAAGTCAAGAATCAGGAGAAAAAAAGGCAGTCATAAGTTACATACACAATAAAATGGAAAAATTGTAATTTTTGTCTATATTATTTTGTAAACTTAAATGCGCAAAAACAGTTCGTATATTTAAATGTAAAACTAGATTTACATATTTACAACTCTTCTACATTTTATTCTTAATAGTTTCCATTAACCAGTAATATTTACATATTACCAGTAACTTTTCAAGGATCACAATTTCAGATTTGCAACGACTGGGAGACAAAATCAGTTTGAATGCGGAGAAGGATATCTGAACGATGTGACTGGCATATATTTTAGCAGTCCAATACTAGCAACACTGAAACCTTCTGGGAATTTATATTTATTTCCACTTAAAATTTCGGTTCCCTCGGTGTATTGTCAATCGTCCATGTTCTCAGATCATAGCTGGTATTTATGAGATAGGGAAATGGAGAAAAATCAGTTGGTATACTTTTAGGAATTCTCTCGTAATTGTAAATTTCAAGACGTGAATTGAAGGTTTCGTAATGAATGGTCACGTTGGACCTTCGCCGATTATCCAGTATCTTAGCATTGTATATAAATATAATAAATAAAAGGTAAAAAAAGTCCTAAAAAGATATTTATGCAAAAAATAGGCATTTATGCTAAAATAAGCAAAAATAAGCATTATAAAATTTCGTCATATGTCATAATTTGTCATGATTTGTGGACATATATTATCAGCCTTTAAATAAGTTCTCTAGAAAAAAAATAGGCATTTCCCTAAACATCCGATGACTACTTATTAGTTATTTATTACTTATTTATTTATTATTCGTTATTTATTACTTATTAATTTATTATTAGTTATTTATTACTTATTGATTTAATATTAGTTATTTATTACTGATTGATTTATTATTTAGTATTTATTTCTTTTATTATCTACTTACTTATAATTAATTAATTATTATTTATTGAACCTGGGAATGCCATCAGTGCAAACTGCAAGGCCATCGCAAGCACTTTATCTATCAGAGATCCCAGTCCTTTGCATCTGTTCGTATTGATGCCTCTACCAGTTCGACCTTCCGACGCACGCGGTCAAACTCTCAGATGATTGTTCTTCTGTTGATAGAGCATTTTAGAAAATTTTCAGAACACCGTCCTTCTCAGAACGTCTCTGTTAGTGTTTTCAGATGACACAGCTTTTTGCTCGTGTCAATAGGCTTTTTGCTGTCTTCACAACAATCGTCTCAGTCAAACCGTGCGCGGCGCAATGTACAACAGAACGGAACACTAGTTGAAAACATATACAGTTTTCTAACATACATCTGGTTTTCAATATTGTTAAACGTTGTTTAGCAAAGTGTTAACATTTCAACGTCAGTAAATTAGATGTTAATGTGGGGTTGTGCCTGAAACATCCAACTGTCAGTTTGAGAAGGAAGGTAAACTAAAATTCAAATGATGTATCTGAGAGATCTTGAATAACTTACTAGCAAGTGTGCCGAAAGATTAAATGAAAAATATTTTCAATCAGCTTTCGCCTTGTACTTTAGTTTTACCTAAAAAAAAAATTGTTTGAAAAATGTACTTTTAAACATTCATTTATCAACGACTAAGAGGACGCTTCTCAGAAAACATTGCCCGCTAAGAATCTGCGATGTGTCTCTTCGGAAGCCGACTGACATCATCATATTCCTAGGAAGGCGCGTTACTTGGAGAACTGTGGTGAATGAAATGAATATAGATTAAGGGGTTTGCGAAGTTTATAATCTTATGACGCATTAATGTCAGTGCAGCCCTAGTCGTCTGTAGTTGGTGCGATGTTGTCATGGAGGTTCATCACAAATCTATCTCACACATTAACACTTTGTGCACAGCTTTCCAAGAAAACCATTGTATGAGTGACACTGGATTACTTAGAAATACACTCATAGAATAACACTCATAGAATAAACTTAACACTCAAAGAATATTACCTCGTTAGAAGATCGCGTCTTTCATTTATTTGAACATGTATAACGCCTGGATCTCAAAGATACATTACGTACACTCTCGGACGTCAAAAAAAGTTAAAGCTATAGTGTGAGATGTATGGCGGACACATGAAATCTATCTAGGTTGTCACAGAAATAATGTCACATACTTCCAGGGCATTTAGAACACTTGAAGATAAACACTTTTGGTCAATGGTGATATGATAACAAACATTCGTTATAGAGATATGATTACTTTATTGAAGCACATACGGTACTAATTTCGTATAACTTTTACCCCTCATTGGTAGGGAATTCAGAATCCTTTTGTGTTCGACGGGTACAAAAATCTTTTTGCCGCATCAGAATGTGTCGTATATGTAATAGAAGTTTGAAAGAGAGAGAGAGGAGAGGGAGAGTGGGAGAGAGGGAGAGAAAGGGGAGAGAGGGGGAAAGGAAAAAAAATTCAGAAAATAGTTACCCAGTAAGAAAATGTTGGTATAGGCTTAAATAGGACCGAAGTGACAGTTCGGAAAGCAAGTAATCAACACGTTTAATACAGAGAAGTATCCCTTCGCGATGACAGCTGTTCAGTCGTGTCTATTTGCCAAACGTTCATGTTTGTAGATGGCGCTCGTAAAGACGTCATTAGTGATCTTGAATTAAATGGTAAACATATACACTTTTCAATTTTCAAAGAATTACAAGTAGCACAAAATGTCTTAATTTAAATTATTTCGCGTGGCGCACTATATTTTCATCTAACTTTCAGATCGCAGAAAAAAGTGCCGAATGCTTGTTCAAGAGTCAATTGCCTGTGCCTATGAACGAAAGAAGGCAGTAGTGCCAATTGACATCACCGGCGAGCGCAAAGACAGGACCTTCAGTTATGTTGCTATAAATAGCCAGACCATAGCAGTCACATTCGTGCCTTCTTAGACTGAACACTATATCTGTAGTCTTCCTCCCCCATACTCACAGAAAAATCCTGCGCATTCGGGATTGCCTAACACTAAAGGGCGGATATATCATGTATAAATACACGTAACTCCGCTATACGTAATTTCTCACTCTACGTTCTCACGCAAAAAGTGGTCATTTTCGACTCACCTACGCGCAATAGAAGTTGGTAACATTCATTCCGAGACACCTGAACAGACAATGGTGCTGATATGCGTCACAGAAACCTTAGATTACATACTAACAACGGCTGACATTACAATTTCTGAGCGAAAATATCCAATGGGCTACTAAGGATTTCTGTGAATAACATTTGTTGCATCCAGTACATATTATTTGAAGCAAATGCCATTAAAACGATATTAAAACCAATGAAATTCGCGAAAAATGCAAGAAAAGACCTATAAAAATGGGTCATTTCATTTTCTTGTAACATAAAATGTATGACTATACTAAAAGGCATTGCTCTAAATAGAAAAGAAAAAGAATGACATTTCATTAAAATCTGCCCCTACTAATGACCATAGCAGTTGCCTTGTCCAACAACTGAGCGGTACGTCAATCAACAAACGTCCTGCATGTTTACGACTGTAATGACCTTAGCAGTTGATGAGCCCGGAAACTCGAAATGAAACAATACAAACACGAAACAATACAAGCACGAAACAATACAAACACGAAACGAATCAAATACGAAAGAATCAATCAAAGAACATTCCGAGATCCCTGTACACTCCTGAGGCAAACGTTCTGAGTAGTGGCATATCACTCGTCCCCCGAGTGATACCTCCTTTTTCTGCCAGACGGTGAACGGAGCGTAGCGGAATTTGCGTGGTCAGGCGGAAGAGCAGGCCTCATGGTCTGAGCCTCGCCACGATTTAAAAAAAAAAAATTAATTGGTTATTTAAGGTCGCATCAACATCCAGGACATTAGCGACCACTATTGGTGTAATGGTATTGTAACTATGAAGATGAAACGATATGGTGATGATAAGGGGTGAAAGGACGTTCAACCATGCCCGAGGCGGGACTCGAAACCACGACCCTTCGGTCAGAGATCACTACGACACAACTGCCTTAGCGATCTCGGCCACCGGACCGACCTTCGCCCCGATTGATTGAATAAGGCATGATTGATTGATTGATTGCTTGCGTGCGCGTGT
Source organism: Teleogryllus occipitalis (assembly GCA_011170035.1). Lineage (NCBI taxonomy): Eukaryota > Metazoa > Arthropoda > Insecta > Orthoptera > Gryllidae > Teleogryllus > Teleogryllus occipitalis. The sequence continues at coordinate 36,562 of BLKR01006996.1, read as the reverse complement.
CGCAGGCCGTGCTGGTGCTGCTGGCTGCGTCGTGCGCGTGCGCGCCCGCGGGGCCGGGCGAGGCGCCGGCGGCGGTGGAGCCCGCCGCGGAGGAGGTGTCGCCGGCCGCCGCCGCCCCCAACGACGCGGCGGAGGCCGCCCCCGACGCCCTCGCGCGCCGAGACAAGCGCGGCTTCCTCGCCGCCGCGCCACTCGCCGCCTACGCCGCCTACCCGGCCGCCTACTCCGCCGCCTACCCGGCCGCCGCCTACACCGGTGAGCGCCCTCATTTGCTTGGTACTTGACGTCGTGTGGGGTGCATTCAGGGGAAAACTTTTTAGTCTATGTAATAATATTGTGACCTGTTGTTAAACCAAACACTACAATATTATTTTTATCTATTAATTAATTTTTTTAACAAAGTTGGGTCCGCGATCTTTCGAAATAGACCCTAATGAGTGACGAAACGTCAAATTAATTTATGATTAGGAGAAGGAATATTTTAGTAGAAGGCCAGTACCTCGCATCGTACGCCGCCTGCCCTGCCGCCTACCCGGCAACACCGGTGAGCGCCCTCATTTGCTTGGTACTTGGCTTAGTGTCGGGGAATCCGTGGAGGGGGCACAGGGTAAAACGTTTTGGTATATGTAATAGTATTATGATCTAGTGAAACAAAAACTACAATCTTATTTTTTCTATTAATCAATTAATTTTTAACAAACATGGGTTTACCATTTTTTGAAAAAAAACAACAACAAAAAAACAATTATGATCGAAACATCAAATTAATATATTATTTGGAAAGGAATATTATTGTAGTGTCTGCTTTAATAAAAGGTGAGTATAGCCCTGGCTGCCCTCCACCGGTGAGCATGCTCATTTGCTTGGTACTTGGCTTCCTTATTCTAGTCATTTGAGTCATTCGAAGGGTGTATTCACGGTAAACAAGAATTAATTGTAATAGTATTTCGACCTCTTATTAAAACAAACCCATTTTTCTAATAATTAATTAATCTTTTAACAAATGTGGATCGAAACGTCAGACTAATAATTATAAATTATTCTAATAATCTAAAAAATATTACAAAAATAATATTGTAGTGTCTGTTTTAATAAAACGTCTGTATACTATTATAATTAAACTAGATAAGAGTTGTTAACATATTCCGAAAATATTTTTATTTGTGCTATGCAAGTTCTCAATAAAAATATATTTTACAGAAAAATACATTTTTGTCCTGATGTACAAAAAGAGATTTCATGTGCCTGGTGATAAATAGCGCAAAACCAGTTGTTTAAATATCAGGGAACACAGTCGTATGCGAATCTCCACTACATTAAATTTCTCACACATATTCACTGGCAAACTATTATTGTCTTCGGCCCTGCAACATACTCTAGAAGTTTCAAACATTTAGCCTGTGACAACTTGTGTAATATTCATATGGTATAAGTGAAAATTTTTCAGTTCAACTTGTAAATTAGCAGTCTTAAATTCGAATAACAGAATTAACAGATTTAAATTGAAATAATTAAAAATTAGCCGCTTAGGAAATACATCCAATGCGCGGGCCTATTGTTTAACATAAATATTATATTAATATATTTTTGACCCGTTCAAAGTTTTAATAATGCTTTTTTATAGAAGAAATTACAAACAACGAAGCTATTACAAGGGATAAATAAGAAACAATAAAGAACAAGAATTTCCCAAACAATGACACAAACATACATACGCATACAAATAAATGCATACATATACAAATTTCAATGTCAATATTTAATAAATTACTTTTTATTCTTTATTTTATTATTTATTTAATTTTATTTTTTTATTTTATTTTTTATTTTATTTTTTATTTTTTATTTTTTATTTTATTATTTATTTTTATTTTATTATTTAATTTTTTATTTTTCATTTTATTAATTTAATTTTTAATTTTATTATTTATTTGATGTTTTAATTTTTATTTTTTTATTTTATTATTGATTTAATTTTAATTTTTAATTCTTTTTATTTTTTATTTTTGGGCTTTCCAGCCGCCTACACAGCGTACCCGGCCGCCTACTCCGCGTACCCCGCCTACCCAGCCGCGTACCACGCCGCGGCTCCGCTCGTCGCAGCGCCGTACACCAAAGCTGTGGCCGCCCCCGCCTTCGCCGCCTACACCTACTTCGGTTAACCGGCCCGCCGCCCCGCCTACACCCAGCCACGCGACCATCGCTGCCCCACGGCCCTTCGTGTGGTCGGCCCCACGTCACAGCGAACAGTTGGAGAGAACGCATTGGGAGGGTTTCGTACAAGAACCAAGCTAGTTGAAATTGGAGTTTTTTCAGGAGGCACCACAAACTTCGTAGTGTAGACGTGCAGAGAAATGCAGTAATGTATTTTCCGTGCATTATATTTTTCAATGTGTTTGGTACATTGAAAGATATGGCCGAAGCCTTGGGCTTGGCCTAAAGGAAATGTCCGAGCAGATAGCGGCAGTTGTAGAGAATAACTTGGTGAAATATCTCAAAATACGGAATTTTGGACTTAGTTTGGTTCTTATAAGAAATTCCTCATCCCTCATATCATTCGTCACTAGTACCGTCCGGTTTGTTACACGAGAGTTCGCGGGTTTGAAGCAACTGATGATTTTAGTTTTGTGGGAAAAATTACCTAGGACGCCCATCTGTACAAAAGGAGTAAAGCCAGTTGTCTCATGTCCCAGATTTGTGGCGGGAGAACTTCAAATGACGTCTTTGAGCTAATAAAAACGTACGCTGCTGGTATATTGTCTCCTTTTGCAAGTACATGTCATTGTGGTATTAGCCCTGATGCCAAAGGAAAGGAGCATACTGTAATGGAGATACATCTATGACAGAACGGTTTCAACTTGGACAGTACAGTGCGAATGATTTAAGAAGCGCATGCTTATGAAGGTCATCTTTAAATAAATCTTGGAGCGAAAGATAGAGATTTTTATGTTCTTATAGTTGTCTTGTTCTTCACTGTTCAACGTAACGTGGTGTCGACCATACATCGGATACGGGATTGGACTCAATGAGTGATCCGATTTTTGAATACATAAGACAATGTGAAAAAATCGGTTTTCTTTATGAGCAGTCCTCGTGAAATATCCAGTTACACGAGTATTACATGAAAGCCGTTCTTACTTCAGTATCACAATCAGAATATCGTGATTGCGATCTCTGATGACGTGTTAATGATTGGCATAAACGTTTGTAAATAAAAATATCACGAATATCCGAATTTTACTATTTTAATATGGCTTATGTGTGTATTATGTTTCTGTGTTTAAAATACACGTTTGTTGTTCGATGTATTGCGTTTTAATTGCACCCACAATTATTGCACGTGGTTCTTGTCTATTCTTCTGTTTCTGAACCGTATCCACTGCTCAACATGTCACATGGAATAAATTGTCGATAGTTTTCTAGTAGAGAGTGCTATCTTGACAACCAACACTAGAAACTGATTTTAACTGACATTAACCAGTTAATTGAGGAATTATTCATTATACAAAACGATAAATGGATAAAGTCCGAAGTAGGAAAGCTTCGATGCATTCTATGGAGATCGTCCGGATGAAGTTGACATTATCCAGTACGAGGTGGTTAGGGTAGAAGAAGCACGTTAGTTTGTGAATGATACGAGTATTTGGGGTAAATGAAGATCAGGAAGCTGGCAGCAGTGGGGAGGTTGGAAAAGCACGGAGAGGTAAGACGTGCAGTTTCGACGTGCAGTATCGGTCGTAATTTTCTATTTACACGATACCACTCAATATAAACTCACAATACTTCACTACACTACACAGTTGACGCCTCGCTACGAATTTCCGGGTTGGAAGAATGCTCCTTTAGGGTTTACAGGATTTACACAAAACAACCTAGTGTTTGTGCAACAATTGCTTTATAAATCATTTTATTCCTAAATACTGCTTGCAAATACATAAGATGCCTCACACTCGGAAAATCACATCACTCAAGCCAACGCATTGTTACTGGTACAAATATTACCTCAATGAAGTTCGAAATGATCCTTTCATCGTCAGTGAAACAGCTTGATCCACTACTTCCTTATTCTCCTATATTCTGAATCGCGTGGTGAAAAGATAAAATTATCTCCTTATCCCCAAAAATATTCGGAGTGGACGTTTCTTTTGACTAAATACGTCACCTAACTCATTCCTGAAGTAACTGCATGAAGTCAAACTTCTACAACAACTTTTATTCTCGAGTCCAGGTACAAAAAAAACGTAGCCATTATATTTCAATTTCCTCAAATCAAGTCCAAAATAAAAATCTACCGTACCACCTAACCAAGAGAATATACTACAATACTACACAGTTGTTAGATGCAATAGAGTTTCAATATACATTATACAAGGCCCACTACAGAACACTGAGAAAAATACTTGATTGCAGCTAAGGGGCTTAGTTCAAACTACAGTTCATTTGATAGTGTAAACATCTTTCATATCGACTATTTCAAGTTAGAAATACATTGAAAATTTTCGATGTGTATATGTTTTTTTACAATCTACTGATCACACTCAAGTTCGAACATTAAAACTCGGGTTTCGAAAGCCATTGTGCTAACTCGCGCTACTAATTTCTTGGTCTCCGGAATCCATCCTCCTGTTTTTTACCAATACTAGTACAATTGTGAATAAAAGATCGCCACGTGTGCTGGCACAACATTTGATAAAAATAAATCGATGCTCCCGGGTAATACAATTCTACTGCATCGAAAACGAAACTGGCTGAGATGCTCAGTGCCTCCGCGTCCCGACGATGTTAAATTTTCGCCAAAGCTAGACTAGCGTACCCGTGCGAGAACTCCCACATGTTAAACCCCACCTTCTTCCATATTTTTTCATTTCCATATTAACTCTGCAATATATCTTTCTCTTCAAGACCTTCTCCGTCACTTGTTCTATTTGTCTCCTTGTAATTGACAACAATACAATACACCCTTGTCAATACAAACTATTATTATTTAATGTTATTACTGAGCAGAGAGGTACACCCGTGTAATTAAATCGCGTAGAATATCAAGTAATTAGTTTAATTTCACACACTGTTGCAGATTCTACAGGCTGAACGGGTGGGGTAGAATCGAGAAGCGTCGAACCAGCAAAAATGTAATAGAATGTATAAGAAGATCTCATCCTGAAGAATGCGATGTGAGGAACGATTCTTTGAGGCCTACTCAAAATTTTAGCCCTAAAATGTGTCGTTTAGGAGTTATTTAACTATATAGACTTTGACAATGGGACAGAGGGTTGCGGGTTGCGTTAGACCTGAATATTTAGATGCGTTTATTTCGCAAACCCTTCATATTTTAAGGCCAAAATACAATTCATCACGTCTCAGTGAAAGTATGTTTCTTTAGAGACCTCATTTATAAATACTGGTTGCATGTGAGACCCGAAAAGGTATGTATACTACTGAAATAATATGGGAGTCAATAGCCGAGAATTCACCCTCTGATTGGAGATATCTTCTAGCGGCCGTCTGCTCTGATCGGTAGTTTTCCGTGGTTTCTCCAATCAACACCAGGCGAATGCCGGAGCAGTACCCTACCAAACGGGCCACGGACCGCGCGCGATCTGTCCTTCATCTTCCTTGTCTTATCTTCACCCCTTACACACACACACTTACACTAACATGCACTACACTACCTCACATGCCGGGAGACCGGTCGGGGCCTTAGAACTTGTCCCGGATGGGGCGGTGCCCCGCTGATGGGAGATATCTGGTTGGGGAAACCCTGCTACTCGACGGTAGGTCGGCGCCGGATCTCGCCATCCAGTAAAGGAAGATCATCGCCACCGCCCGATGAAAAAACAAGCACTACACTTACGGAACTAATGACCTTAGTAGTTGACGCGCCCGGAATCACTAACAATTAATCAATCAGTCCATCCACCCTTCCAGTGGGAAAGAAACACCGCCACTCCTAAAAGCAAAGTAAATCGTTTACCACGTGTGGTATACACTATTTCTTAGTCAGCCTTATTAACTTCCATTTTATGTTTATTCAAGAACACAAATCACTTAATTGGGAACAATGATGTATTAAAAACAGTAGTTGCTGATGTGGTCAAACGAACGTATCTTTTTCTTTGTTATATTCATAGAGATGTCTGAATCTTTGAGCATCATCTCACTTTTAACACTTGTGCTAACAAATGAATTTTTAGCATGTTATGCATATCTTAAAAGTAACTGATTTTGCTAGTGCCTGTCTAAGAAATAATTTACATTAACATTCCGAAATTAAATACAATTATGGAAATGGCAACTATATGGAAATGCAGAAAACACAGAATTTGCAACTATTGAGGTTGATGTCGATCCTGAACATTGTCTGTACTAATTTAATTCTTCCGAATGATGTTCATTGGTAATATGGTTCCTAAAAAATATGGATTCAAAGAGGAAGCATTTGCAGGTCCAATAATTTCTATTAGTTCTGGGTCTTGCAACTCACCTTGAGTCATTCACGATACAGCTTTATTTCGAGGAGAATATTTTTTCCATTTTGGCTACTAGCGACTCGAATTCAAATACAGGGCATAAGGTAAGATGAGCAAAAACGAATTAACTGCAACTAGAATTCCATAACTATTAAATAAGGAGGAAGATTCTCATAACAATAAATTGAGGAGGAGGATTCCCACATTAATAAAATTAGAAGGAGGATTCCTATAACTTTAAAGAAGGACCAAATGGATAATCTCTAAATGATAACCTTTCTTGGCAAAGAGAAGATCCGATTCTGACGAATTTTGAAACGATTTTTCTATAATCTCTGAGTGGAAAAACCACGTCAATATCTGATTGGATTTTTTGATTTTTGACTTTAATTGTTATCAAGTGAAACATATTAATCGATTCTGTGACACATACTTGACCTTTTAAATTTAAAATAAATATAAGGTTTTGTTTCGGGTAATAATAAAAGAAGGCAAGTTTGATGTACGTCAATACAATTTTTGTTAAAATTCATATCAAACATCGTGTGATTTTGTTCTTTCACAATGTTTACGTTTAAATGATTGTAGAATATGAATCAATTGCAACACGGCTTATAGGAAAGTTAAAATATATTAATAATCTAAAAAAATGTTTAAAAAAGCACATTGTATTACAACATTTTTGCTTCACTTGGGAACGTTCTAACCCTTTTCTCACTCTGTAAGTTTTAATGTCTAAACGTTTCTCTCATTCTAACACATTGCCCTATTATGTGTCATTTTAAACGCAACGATTAACTATTAAAAGACGGTTCTGCTAACAATGACCCAATTTTATAAATTATGTAAAGAAATTTATCATCGTCTCTTACAGAAGTGAATTAACGCTTGCATTCCATCAATGAACTTCCGTGAAAGTTCCAGAAATCGAAGCCATAAATAACTTGGGTTATTTAGGTTGGTAGTACCTGCCCAAAGGATTAAAAACATTGACAAGAAATACGCTGGATCGAATTTTCTTCTCAAACAAAACCGCCAACCCAAAACCTACCTGACCAGAATCTCAGAAACAAATCCAAGGTCGTACGCGGTAAACCAGAATTACTTCCTCTTTACCCAGAAAAAGCTGCGAACTCCTCTTCAAAACAAAGACGACCATTGCCCTGTTTCAAAAGGCTTTCTCACAAAAGTCCTTCTAACTTTCAATGTCTCTTGAGTCCAATACTAACGCACACGCAGAATACTACACAACAACTCCTACTCGACCCCGTATGATAACTTCCTTCCCGCTAATGTTACATAATTACCAAAACAGCTGCCAATTCTAAACTTAAACCTTTATTCCCCATAACAATCCTTCTTCATTCTTCGGTAACTATCAATATCTATCCACCGAGAGGTGGCTCAGGGCATCAACTGATGTCACTGGATTGCCTCTGACTGGGAGGTATTGGGGTTCGAGTCCCGACGGTGGCAGGATTTTCGACCCAACCCTGTTAGTTAGGTCGTGTTTTGTCACTGTCTGGAGGAGAATTCTCGCGGTCGGCTGCTCTGATCGGCAGTTTTACCTAGTTTCTCCGATCAATACCAGACGAATGCAGGAGTAGTTCTCTAACAAACGGGCCATGGACCGCGCGCGATCTTTCCTTGCCATTCCTTGTCCTATCCTAACTCTTTACATACAATTATATCTACATGCACTACACCACCACACCCGGAAACCGGTCCCGCTGGTGGGAGATACCTGATTGGGAAAAACTCCGCTAGCCGAGGCATCTTGCCGTCTAGCGGGGCAAGATCACTACCACTTCCAGAGCAAGAACACATGCACTATACTTACGGGACTAATGACAGCAGTTGACGTGCCCGGAGTCACTAGTAATCAATCAATCAATATCCATCCACCAACTAAATAATTTCATCCTACACTTTCAAAGCCCTCTCTCTATTTTCACATTGACTCAGCAATTACTATTATCTGTAGGTGCGGAAGCGTTTATGGTGTTTTGAAAATACTTATTTTTGTATTTCAAACATCCAAAATTTGATTTCATGAACTATTTATCATCTAGACTACTCAGGTTTACTTACGTTATATCTATTTGATCATTGCGGATACATTTTATTGCTAGTATAGTTCTTTAAAAATCTTCATAAGACGCTCTTTACTCTGAGACTTGTGTTCCTGACTTTCCGGTCAACGACGCAGCAGTCAACTCTTCCGATCAGAGGCTCTGCAGTGGCAAAAGCTGTTCACTGACTATCGATATTCTTTCGATAATTCCCCTCCTATTCAGATTCCATATCTGGAGTCTGCGAACGACGCAAGTTACAGAAAACGAACGGTGCTAAAACAGCACGTATTTACTCGCCCGTACTTTCACACAAAATTACTCGAAAAGTACTAACATTTTCGAAAAATTGTACATTATTTTATTTCAAAATCTATCATTAATGAACATATCTCATCAAGGGAAAAACTCTATCTTCATAATTGTAGTAGTAGGAAGACGTTTTGCCGTCAATAGATATTTCCTCCTCACATATTTTCTTGTTTTGAATATAAGTAAATAAAATATTTCTTCGTAAAAACAACAACATAACAATAATATTGTCTTTATTTCTGGAGCGGGTGACGTCTTAAGACTTGCCCTTACACCTAAACCACTTAATTATCTTTAATTATAATTATTTTCATAATTACAAGTGAGAAGTTCGGGCGCAAATACAGGTAACTGACATTTCTCATTACATAAGAAAATGCTCGCAAAGATGTTTGCATTAACTGCACGTACTGGGTTGCACCGAATAAATGAATGTATATTTATTGTCATTTTTCTGTTGCTTCAATGTTTAAGGGAAAAACCGTAATTTTGGGGTTCGTAGCTGTGAAGAAAACGACTTTGAACGAGTTGTCAACTGCCCGTACTTTTAAGCGACGCGAAAACGATCGAAATTGCTCCGAGTTGGAACTTTCAGTGTTTATATTTTCTCGAGTAGTTTCTGCCCACATGCCACAGCTCTCTTGCAGTCACAATAGAAAGCTCAAATAATTCAGATCTACGATCCGACGGGAAGAGTTCCTTCCTTGCAATGCCATCTAGTGACGTCTCTTTCAACTGGACGAACGCGTCTCTAAGCGCCTCTCTTCGTCCATACCCGTAGCCCACGAGAGAGGCCCCGGCCCATACATTAGTTACCTCACGTACTAGCAAGGAGCAAAGAGATCGTGGACGAGGATGGTCATGGAGTAATATTAATCAATGGGCTGGCGGCCCGGTGAAAGGTAAACCGAACAGATCTCTCACTCTCTCTCTCTCTCTCTCTCTCTCTCTCTCCCCTCCCTCCCCTCTGTCACTCCATCTTTCCCCCTCTCTCACCCATGTCTCCCCTTCTCTCTCCTTCTGTCTCCCCCACTCTCTCCCTCTCCCATCCCATGTCTCCCCCTCTCTCTTCTTCTGTCTCCCCTACTCTCTCCCCCTCTCTCTTCTTCTGTCTCCCCTACTCTCTCCCTCTCTCTCTCCCCTCTTTCCCTCTGTCTCTCCCTCTTTCCCCCTCTCTACCTTTCTCTCTCTCCCTCTCTCACCCCATGTCTCCCCCTCTCTCTCCTTCCGTCTCCCCACTCTCTCCCTCTCTCACCCTCTCCCTCCTTCCCTCAATTATCTATCTTTCCGTCTACCTATCTCATTCAAGTTCACCCATGAAATCTAACACCTTCCATGTTTAATTTAAAGTAGTTCATGTAATTATTTTTTTCCCCTCTTCAGACACCTGCACGCGCCCACTCTGGCATATTCCTAATCTGAAACCTTTTTTTGGGGGTCCGACGTAGGACGGTGTTGCTAACTGCGTCCGGCGTCCTTGCGGCCGGCTCTCGGTCGATGTTTTCAGCTCGGCGATGAGGGCAAGTTGCATCACACTTCGCGCCAAATCCCCGGGGCCATTCCTGTGCGCGGGTCTCCATTTCCTGTGATCCTTGGCGTACCCCTGTAATTTGCGAAAGTGAATGTGTTGAACGCATGGTTGCTATGTGAAGTAAATAAAGTATGAAAGTTATGTGAATAACAAAAATCAAAATCACCAAAATAGTACAAACAATGATTACTCCTTAGGACTGCGTAAAATACATTTATGTAAAATTAGGCAGATCAAAGAGAATACCGATACATTTGTCCTTTTAGATTTTAGCTAGTATGTTTTAGTCCTATTTAATGTTAAGCTAAAAATTAAGTTCGTTTGAATTAGAAATTTAAGAAAATGCCCTTCTCTAGTTATTTAAGTATCAAGGTGGTATCATAACACTTAATGGCCAAATACGCAATAATAAATTCCCGCCTCCACAGGGCTACTGTGAAGGGGAAATAATAAAAGAAAAATCTCCATCCGGTTTTTTCTTCCAGTTTCCTTGACCCTTTGCGCGCATGCTGAGATGGAACCATGTTTTGCTTCTAGAAAAAATGTAACTTTACCATCTGTGCTTGTGTTTTAGAGTTCAGTGGGTAACTTAGTTAATTAAATTAACGTACTCCATGTTCTCGCATACATGGCCGAAATTCGATTCCTTCACGAAGGTTCAAGGGCAATTGCTCAAATATATAACTGACTTACCTTTGAAAACAGTTTTAATACACGGGAGCCAATATTTTCTTATTAATTGTTGTCCAAAACGCTTATTCCCACCTTCGCCTTCATAATTCAACTAGTATATGCGTTAGGGGGGGAAATCAAAATTTAAGAAAACGTGCACATATTACACTCCTGCCCATAGTATAACAGACACAGTTTTAAACTGTTTTTTCACGTTAAATAAATAAACAAAAACTACTATTCTGCGTTTTGGGGCCTCTGCGTCCGTGACTCGGGGCCTGTGCGAGGTGGCATTGGCTTCAAGCGCGATTGCATCGCTTCGTGCGCCGACGATTTCCGTGCGTTCCGCATCACTTCCCTTCCCTTCCCCCTTTCCCAACACCTTCACTTTTTCTCCCTTCCCCTCCCGTGGTCCGACGCCGGCAATTGTCCAGCTCCGGTCATTTGTTACAATAATACAACTTTATTGATTTTGCATCGTTCTGCTGTTCGGCCCTTTCAGATGTTCATTGAACACAAAATGCATAACAAAACACTGACGACGAACAAGACAATAGCACAACATATCAATATGTATTGCAATATATAGCACAATAATCAATATTAAACTTAATATCGATGGGAGAAAGTCAATCGTGCATCTCCAAATGATGTAGGATATTTGTAGAAATAGATGTGTGTAAGATACTTCAACGTGATATGTGAGAAAGGAGTAAAGAGGATACCAGTTTCTACGTCTGGGGGTTGAGCGGTGTGTGTGACCAACTTGAAAATGTAAACGACCTATAGAAATGTCGAAGTAAAAAAGAATATATGTACAAATCTATAAGGAGTTTTGGATGGAGGGAATTTTTACGTCGCAATGGAGAGGTTTCTCACTAACCAGAGTGCTTTCGTAGGTATTCTTAGAATTTTATTTTGGAATATTTGGAGTTAGCGTACAATGGTAGGAGCAACAGCTCCAGTTTGACAACGCGCGTACTCGCTAGGGATGCAATTTGAGATATACCAAGTATGTCATAAATATTTTAATGTTTATAAATTTTAGACGGCACCTCTCCACCGACATTTGGGGTCGGAATTGAGAATGAGACGAAATATTTCAATTTGTGAACTGACAATATGATGAACAATTTTGTTATGGTGGGATGTAAACGTTGGTATTAATATATAAATGTTCTGTACTCGTGTACGATCAAGGTTAAAAGGCACATGATATTCCTGAAATTAGACAGTTGAACTATTGGTTGAAAGTAGTCTTATTGAAGAACAAACCGTAGTGTAGGAAATAAAATTTTACTATTTTAAAAAGAAATGTGTCTTCAAGAAAAAGTGTCAGCCAATCATATAACATGTTAGTGCCGAATATGGAAGAACAAAAGGATATGTGACTGTCAAGAGAGTGTAATCATCCAATGACAAATTAGTTGGAACTGATGGCAAAACAAAATAAATCAAAGCCGACGTGGCAAACTGGTGTATATTTTAGATCACAACGACATTAGATTTCGAAGGGAACGTATTAGAGGACGATATAAGATTTTGTAGAGAACGTATGGGAGAAAGAAATTACACCTCGTTCTTACGCATGTGAGGACGATATTATACTTCATAGTGAACGCGTATTAGAACAAAGCACCGGGAGCGGTAGCTCAGTGCATCACTGATGTCACTGCAGCGCCTCTGACCGGGAGGTCCTAGGTTCCAGGATTTTCGCGCAGCTTTTCTAGGTCCAATTCAGTCGCTGTCTGGAGGAGAATTCTAGCGGCCGGCTGCTCTGATCGGTAGTTTTCCGTGGTTTCTCCGATCAACACCAGGCGAATGCCGGAGCAGTACCCTACCAAACGGGCCACGGACCGCGCGCGATCTGTCCTTCCTCTTCCTTGTCCTATCTCTCCCCTTACACACACACTTACACTAACATGCACTACACTACCACATATTCCGGGAGACCGGTCGGGAGCTTAGAGCTTGTCCCAGCTGCGGCGGTGCCCCGCTGGTGGGAGAGTCTTGGTTAGGGGGAAACCCCGCTAGTCGACGGTATGTCGGCGCCGGATCTCGCCATCCAGCGGGGAAACATCACCGCCTCTCCCGTGAAACAAACATGCACTACACTAACGGGACCAATGACCAAAACAGTTGACGCGCCCGGAAACACGAAAAATCGATCAATCTCCGAATGATCACGTCTATGAAAGTTGGACACTGTACTTCCCTCGCCCTCTTTTTGCCTCCGCCTACGCTGCCTCCTCCGCGCCTGCGTCGCCATCCCCGCCCACGCCTCAATGCGGACGATGGCGGCAAGAAGTCGGCCGGGGCGGCAGTTCGGCTGTGGCCACAGACGCAGTCGATCACTTCCTGGAAAGACGCCTCCGTTGATCACGATGCACGTACGTACTTACATTGAACGCATATACAGCGGCGTGAACACACGAATGTATCCTATGTGGTATTGAGGGCTCGAATGATTAGATTTGCATCTATTTTGTTTCTTGCTTCCAAAGTAAAACGTATTTATGATATTTCTCCGACTCCTAGTTGACGACATTCTTGATTGCATGGCACGGCATCTATAACAAATAGATACAATTTTTTCCAATGTCTTATTTTGTTTGTTGGCGCTTTTGTACTGCAATAGGTACGACAGTTTGAATGTGGCTTCCGAGGCAGTGACTAACTCTTTTATCACTTCCTGGAAAGACGCCCCCGTTGATTACTTTGCACGTACTACGTACTCCAAACAGAGACTATAGCGGTGATTATACAATGTATTCTGTGTGGTATTGAGGGTTCGAATTTTTAGATTTGTATCTATTTTGTTTCTAGCTTCCAAAGTAAAAACCATTTAAGACATTTCTCTGACATTTCTTGATCGCATGGCACAGCTACATCTGCAGGAAGACATGAATATTTCTCTAAATCCCAAATACCTTATCCTGTTTGTTCGCTACTTTCGTTCAATCGGTAAGACTGTCAGGATGTCGCCACAACCACAACCACCACCACCACCACCACCATAATAATAATAATAATAATAATAATAATAATAATAATAATAATAATAATAATAATAATAATAATAATAATAATAATAATAATGACGAAGTAGTGTAATACAAGTGTATGAAGTATTTTAATGCAATAAAGCTTTCTTTCTTGATCCCCTGATTGACAGAGTTTTCTGAACGGCAGTCCTCTCATATGTATAAATGGATGGTAAAAAATGATGCTGGTCCCATTTTCGACGAATACTGTATTTTTGAAAATTGATAGACAGTCCACTCTCTGAACTTTTTGGAGATTTGTAATTGACATCACATAGACTCACCTACTTGCCACATACGTTTAAATTCATCGTCAGGGAGAGGAGCGGCACAAGGATCTACAAACGCTCAAACATTTTCTCAAAAACTTCTTCACATTTCCTCCCGAAAATTTCGGTTTTAAAATCAGTCTTTGCTCTTCCATGGTATTCTGAAAGTATAATTACAATTAAACTAGTATGAGACCAAAATAACAAATAACAATGTGAGTCTTGTTTTGGTTAACGTCATCCTCTCAATATAAATTACGTAGGAAACAAAACATTGTATTAGTTGAGACTACCCGTAAATAACTTATTCTACACCATTTTCTGGAGAGCTCGAGGGAGCTTTACACTGCCAAGTGTTTTTTTGGGAGCTGTAGGCACGGCGGATAAATCCCAAAGGTGGCGATAGATGGCAGCCTAAATCCAAGGCCAGACTGGGATCCTAGAGTGTTCTTTGCGTGAACCTTCATAATAGAACGACGCAATTCGATTGTAGATATTCGGGAAGACAGTCTCCGAACTATAGCACTTAGGAAAGAAAGTGTCTATCAGTGTAACTGCTTCCAGCGAGGGTAACAAAGTAGTGAGTGGCGTCTTGCTAGAGTGCGTTCTTGATGCAAGGGATTTTCGCGGACCGCAATCTAGTGTAGTGTTTCTGGCTTACGAGAATGAGAGAGAACATGCGGCATTTGATCACCTTTTATACTACTTTTCATTTCTTTTCTTTACGTTTTCAGTCTCGGATCGTTTTTGCGGATTTCCTCTGCGTTTTTATAAAATTCACGCCCCCCTCTCACAGGGGGAGTGGGGTTGAGCGACCATGTCGTATTTAATCCGGGCCTGTTAACAACAATACCCGACTCAAAAGAAATAGAAACGACTCGGACGAAAAAGTCTGCGCCATTTTATAACATCACAGATTTTGGTACTAAAATGAAAATAATACCGATATTTTGTAGAATTGCATGATTTACGATTGAATTTCTAAAATGATCTATAAAATGGATGTATCTGAACATTTAATTTGTCGAAAGATTGATCAAAGCACATTATTATACTTCTAACTCTTAGGAACAGTGTATGAATTCTTCTTCCAAAATTTTGGCCTGACTTCGGAAAATTCTCTAGCATTTCTTTCGAATGGCGTCCTCAATGCATTAAGAAGGAAAACTAGTTATCCGTATAACGAATATGATGTAACGAAAATATGATGTAACGAAAGTATAAGAACAATGAAAAATAATTAGTCCATGGCCAGGTCGCGTCAGGCGAAAAGTTTTGACCAAGTGGCGTAATACGCTACAGTGAAACGATGGACAACAATGGCGGACTTTCGTTCAGGGCCAAGATAAATTCGGAAACTGGTGGATAAGGGAGGAAGAAGTGCAAAAGTACTGTTGTAAAGGGCTTAGAAATATTCCAATTGCTAATTCCAACACAATTTCTAAACTAGCGGAGCTACAACAGCACATACTTTCTTACATTATCTCTAAATTTGGAAATATAGATACAGAGAGTTGAATGAAAATACAGAGTTCTCCGGAAATGAGACTAGCACCACGTTTTTTATCGCCCTTAGATACTTTTTCTTTTCTTCTTTTCTGCGAGTGGAACTACACCATGCGGCGTCTCTCGCACCCAAGCTCCCATCTTCTTCTATCTTGCCAATCATCATCTTCGATGTGACGATCTCTCATTGTCTGTCGCACACCATCATACCACGTGAGTCTTGGTCTACCTCTCTTTCTGTGCATTGGCACCTGCCACCTCCAAGTTTTTAATGGCCATCTTTCTTCCGGCATTCTTCTAAGGTGACCATACCATTTTAACCTTCTCCCTTCTATTGTATCCATTATATCCGACATGACACCCATTTGCTGCTTTATATTTTCATTCCTGATTCTTTCCATTAACGTTACACTACAGCTGCGTCTCCAAAACTCCATTTTCATAGCCTTTAACTTTTTCTCATTACTTTTTGAGATCTCCCACAACTCAGCACCATACAGTGATATACTTTCCACAATTGCTTTATAAATTCTAATTTTCACTTTATTAGAAATATTTTTATTCCATATTATTGAATGCAATTGCCGAATAGCAGATTTTACTTGCCGAATCCGATGTTTAATTTCCTCTTCACTGCCCCCTTGGTCTGTTAAAATTGTTCCTAAATAATTACACGTCTGACAACACTTAACAACCGAGCCATCCTCCATTACTAAATCTTTTCCTGTCCCTCCTACCACCATGTACTCTGTCTTCTTAAAATTGATTTTCAAGCCCCATTTTCCATATTCCTCATTTAATTTCCTTAACATATAATGTGCATCGTCTTCATCCTCTGCGAATATCACTTGGTCATCTGCAAAATTTAGTGAATATAACATATCGTCATTCAATTTTATTCCCATCCTTTCACATTTTATCTTCCAGTTTTTTAGAGCTTCTTCTAGATATATTTTGAAGAGAGTTGGTGCAATACAACACCCCTGTCTTAGTCCTTTATTTATTTTTATTTCTTTTGATATGCTATTTCCTAATTTGACATAAGCGATATTGTCCGTATATAACTCTCTAATGGCCTTAATATATACGCTATTAATATGGTGGTTTTCCATGGCCATCCACAATTTTGAAAGGGGGACACTGTCGTACGCCTTTTGCAAGTCAATATAGACTAGATGTGTCTCAAGGTTATGCGCCAGCCGCTTATCTGTAACTTGTCGGATGGTAAATATATTATCTGTGCAGGATCTACCAGCACGAAAACCACTCTGTTCTTCCATTTCATTTATTTCATTTTCCAATCTGTTTTTAATAATTTTACCATACATTTTACCAAGGGAACTCAGGACAGTTATACCACGGTAATTGGAGCAGTCCTCTTTATCTCCTTTTTTAAATATATTGGAGATGTAACCCACTTTAAAGACTTCAGCTATCACACGGCCCCTGAGACATGCATTAAATAATTCTGAAAGCTGTTCAAACACCGATGGAGCCGATTTTATTAGTTCTATATTTATCCCACCGGGTCCGGGAGCTTTACCGCTTTTGAAACTTTTCACCACTTTCTCAACTTCAGTTGCTGAAATATCTTCTACCGGATTGTCAGATGTATCCTTCAGCTGATATAGAGTGCGGTATTCTGCACGGTGTTCCTGCAGAAGTTCTTTGTAATACTTTGCCCAGTTTTCTAAGCTTATAAGCTGCAAATGTCCATATCTCACTTCATTTGTTCTCAGTTGTTTCAACACTTTCCATGCCTCCCGTGATCTTGAGCTTCCAATGGTGTTGCTGATTTCTTTACACTTGATGTCCCACATATCATTTTTGGCTTTTATAATCTCCTTTTTTACTTCTCTACATATTCGTGTGTAAGTTTTTCTGTCTTCTAGATCATGGGTCATCAGCCACTTTTGATAGGCGTTTTTCTTCTCCCGTACCCTTTAAGCAAATTTGTCACTCCACCAATACGTCCCGGTTCTCTGCTGCTTCCTTTCAATTTTCCCCAAACTTTCGTATGCCGCTTCATGTATGTACTTTGTTATATCTCTGTACATTGCTTTTGGAGAGGAGTCATCCACAATTTGCAACTTCCCACTGAGCCTTAGCTTATACAAGAACAGGATTGATGGGTTTTCTAGTAAACTCAGTTTGTACTTAATATCTTCGCCTTTTCTTCTAGTCTCTTCTTCTTTTATTTGATTTTTTACTTTTCCATTTTGGAAGGGGAAAAGACATTTGGCTCGCAAAAGGAAGTGGTCAGATCCGCACTCCTCACCTCTATAAACTCTACATTCCTCCACTCTGGTCTTATTACTCTGTTTACCAATAATGTAATCAATTATAGAGTATAATTTCCTTGATGGTTGAGACCAGGTATATTTATGGATATTTTTGTGCTGAAAAAAACCATTCCATATCTTCAATTCATATTGCTCGCACACATCTATCAGTCTTTCCCCATTCCCGTTCTTTACATCTTCTCCAAATTTTCCTACAACATTTCTTCCATATTGTCTTCCTACTTTTCCATTAAAGTCGCCCATTAAATATATTTCCTTCCTGTTTCCAATTTGGTCCAGAAGGTTCGTCAAGTTGGTAAAAAATTCAAATTTTTCGGTATCAGTTGCACTGTCCGTGGGCGCATAGGCGGCAATTACGATCATATCGTACCCTTTCAGACGCAGATCAACTCGTAGTAGGTTTTCATTTATACCATCCCATTTCTTTATATGATGTTTTAAAGATTTGCGTATGGCAATGGATACTCCTTTCTTTGCTCTGTTTTCTTTATTTACTCCGCTGTATATGTGAACGTAATTTTGAATCTCTTCCAAACCCTTCCCTTTCTTTTTAGTTTCAGATAGGGCAGCAACATCTAAATTTAACCTGTCTAATTCTCTAAAAACGTCGGATTCCTTTGTGGCTATGCCTTGCACATTCCAAGTTCCAAAATGCATATACCTATTTCGAAGGCCAAGTCGTCGTCGTAGACTAGCATGATTCCGAGGCTTATTGCTTGGGACTCGTGCATGTTGAGTTTTTTCTGAGCGATGGGGTGCAGGCCCAACATCTCAACCCCCAACTTGGAGGACCAGGGATTTATTCTCGAGGTTTCCTTCCTCTAACTTTTTTGATGAAACATCATCATCTGCAAGGTAGCAGTTTTTTGAGAAAAGAGGTATTAAAGTCTTCCGCCTCTTCTGTCGTTGGAGAGCTGTCAAGCATCTCTTCCTTCTTCAGAGCCGTTGCCGACCTCTTCTTCCTCTTCGCTGGTTTTGGTCCACCCCGGGTATTTAATTTCCCCGGTACCCACCAGATACATCTGGCCGGGCTTCCCCCTATCCGCCACCTGGGGAGGCGCCCGCTGGGGGACCAGCAACCCCACACAGGGCCCTTAGATACATATTAGAATTTTTTTAGCCCTTAGATACATATTAGAAAAAAAAATTAAAGAAAAAATTAGAGCCGCTTTCTGCGAAAACAATGTTTGAAAATTGACCCACATTTCACACAAAATTACGTAAAACGACTCACATTTTCAATAAATTGTAGATGACTTTACTTTAATATCTGTCTTTCGACAACAGATTTCATTAAGGAAAAATTTCTATCTTCAATGTTGTTGTTGTAGGAAGAAGCCGAAAAACATTTGGAACTTTTGAAATTTTCGAATAATCGGAGATTTCAATGAATATTAGACATGTGTAGCTCTTTTAAGCGTACTTTATGATATCTGAGGATAAAGTGTTAATAAAAAGGTGAAGTCATTGTGAGAAAATTTTGAAAATATTGATGCTTCATGTAAAATACCCCCAAAAAGAGAAATGTCCGTTTCAAATTCAGGGAGCCGCGAAACATTTAAATCGACGGGGAAATATCAACTTCGGAGGAAATCGGCAAAACCGCTTAGGCGCTAACGTTAACCTCAGTCGGAGAGGCAGCATTTTCCGTCAATTTTTTGATATCAGAAACCCACAAAACATGGATTCTGACCACACAACATGCCTTCTCACGAAGTAAAAGAGAGAAAGTAAAACTATTTTCAATACGATTAACTGAAATGGCAATTAATATCATAATTTCTATATTTACTTTCTCGGTAAACTACGTATTTACGTCATAAAAAGAAAGTTGTGTAATGTTGCGGTAATAGTCGGCGCTTTTTAGAGAGAAAACTCATTTTAAGGGACACTGATATCGAAAAAGTGGATAAGTCTTGATCCTATTTGAAGTAAATTACTTACTCTAACACGAAATCAGAACCCACGTTCCTGGATCCTTGTACCGAAAAATTGTTTGACGGAAAAAGTCTGTCTATCCGTGGTCAACGCTTGCGCCTAAACTGTTTAGACGTTTTCCCCCAAATTTGATATTTCCCGATCGATCTGGCCGAACTTAAGGCCCTGCTAGTTTGAAATGGATATTTCGACAGCTCCAAATTTTTTCTTTAATGTTCTCCCCACAGACAGAGAAATGGACGCTGGAAAATTAAAAAAGATCTCGTTTTCTTCGAACTGTTTGAATTTTTGAAATTTAAAAGTTAAAAATAATGCGAGAAAGTGTGTGCTGGTTTAGTACCACGTGTTTTAATATTAATTGAATCCAGCAGCTACCAGCGTTTGTTATATGATTAATTGAATCGTATTTACTGTCAATCAATTACATTCATTATTCCTAAATCTATTGCATCGAACTACCGTTCCTCTTCTTATTCTCAAGAACGATTGAAACTAGTGACGCTAAAACAGCACGTATTTTATCGCTCTTACTTTCACGCAAAATTACGAGAAAATTACTCAAATTTTCGAATAATTGTGTGTTCAAAATCTATCTTTAAGGAACATATTTCATTAAGGGACAATATCTCTATCTTCATAACTGTAGTTGTAAGGAGACGCCGAAGTAAATTTGATTCTTTGCAATTTTTGAAAAATGGAAGTTTTTAACAAACATGAGACCTGCACCATTCTCTAAAACGTCCTTTACACTATCCAACTCCAAAAATTAATAAAAAAACATCGAGCCATCTGTATGAAAATTTAGAAAATGTAGCAGGAGATTCGTGTAAAGTACCTCCTACCCGAAAAATTAAAATATCAGTTTCAAATTCCAGGGGCCGCGGCATCAGCCAGATCGATTAGATTATATCAACATTAAAGAAAATGGGCTGAACGGTTTAACCACTAGCGTTGTTCACAGGTGGACGAACAAACACGTTTGGCCGTCATTCGATTTTTCGGTATCAAGGACTCAACAAAACATAGATTCTGGCTACACCACGTAATAGAGGATTTCTTTTCCAAATTAAGCAACTGGATATCCACTTTTTTGTAACCAGGGCCCATTAATAAGAGTTTTTGTGTCGAAAATTCGCACATTTTTCGCGCAGCATTACATAACTCTTTCTCTACCCTTTATCGAGGAAGTAAAAACAACTTATTTATCAAGCAGCGGTTAAAAAATGAGTAAATATATATACCCACAAAATCAATAACATCAAAATGTGTTCATTTTCAGAAGATGAACGAAATACGCTACTTTCGGTGCATCATGCAAAGACTTGCTTGTATCACGTAGGCGAATGTAGTCTGAAACGTATTTCTTAGTTTGATCACGAGGAATAAAATACACCAATATCGCAAAATCCACCCTTTAATGGTAACGTAGGTTGTACTGTGTTAGAGTGGTGATAATGTAGACTGTGAGACTTACTTCCATTTATATGTGATAGGCTTAGGCAATTCAGGGTACCAACTGATCTCAGTCCAGTTCCTGTGACCGGGAGGTCTTACGGCGCGAGTTCGGATTCGTAGCAGGATTTTCGATACCAGCTAGAGAGCTGGGTCAAATTTAGGTACAGTCTAGAGAAGAATTCTAGCGACCGGCTGCTCTGGTCGGTAGTTTTTCGTGGCTTTTTCGATCAATACCAGGTGAATCCGGAGAGATAGACCCCGCTTCCTTCCTCTTCCTTGTCCTCTACTCACCCCTTACTTTCACGCACTTACACTTACACGCACTACATCATTACACACACCAGGAGCGGTAGCTCAGTGCATCAACTGATGTCACTGCAGCGCCTCTGACCGGTCCTAGGTTCGAGTTCTGACGGCGGCAGGGTTTTGGACATTAGCTTTTCAGCTCGTCGAATTCAATTTCAGCAGGTCGAATTCAGTCGCTGTCTGGAGGAGAATTCTAGCGGCCGGCCGCTCTGATCGGTAGTTTTCCGTGGTTTCTCCGATCAACACCAGGCGAATGCCGGAGCAGTACCATAACAAACGGGTCCCGGACCGCGCGCGATCTGTCCTTCCTCTTCCTGGTCCTATCCTCTCCCCTTACATACACACTTACACTAACAAGCACCACACTATCACATATTTCGGGAGACCGGTCGGGAGTTTGGAGCTTGTCCCGGCTGGGGCGGTGCCCCGTTGGTGGGAGAGTCCTGGTTAGGGGGAAACCCCACTAGCCGACGGTAGGTCGGCGCCGGATCTCGCCATCCAGCAGGGGAAGATCAACGCCACCTCCCGCGATAAATGCATGCATTACTCTTAGAGGACTAATGATCTTAGCAGCTGACGCACCCGCTGTTGGAGAGGACCGTTTTATACTCCCTCCGGGTTAAAGGTCCGTCGACTAGCCTGGCCGTAGGGGCACAGAATAGGTAATAAACAGAAAGGAAAGTAGAAGGCGGGTCCTTTGATCTTCAGTGAACCACCGCTCAGCGCGGACCGCCATCTTAAAACTGTGCAAAGGACCGCAGGAGTCAACTCAAACGCCATTTTGTCAAAACTGGTTCCAAATTTTTTCTTCTAGCTTTTCGAATGGGTAGTGTTAATTGCACTGTTAATAATGACATACAATTCATTTTGGTGTATTTTGTTTTTACAAAAATTACACAAATGTATGTTTCTGATATCTCTCTCACGCCGTTTATATGCACATTTCCAGTGATTTTTAAACGCTATTGCATTTGTGAGTTAAAGTGCTTTAAATGAAGTCATTCGAAAACAAAATTTTCTGCGGAAAAGAGATTCAATTTCGCATTTTTAGTAACATTTAAACGATATTTTCTTTAAAACAGCTCCAATTTTTTAAAATAAAAATTGTCATGTTTACGAGGTTTTACTCTTCTTTAATATTCTTAAAGTAATATTTCGGTTCTACTAATAAGAAACCGAAGAATTGAGAAAATTTTAAAAAAATGTACTTTCGGCGGAGATAAAAGGAGGCTGGCTAGAGTATGTGGCAAGTCCGATAAAGTGGTCCACACCAAAGAAAACAAAACTAATACGAAAAAGTATGTACCATTATGTAGGACTACTAGTTATGTACTTATAATTCTATACTTTTTGTCTTTATTTTTTTATTAAGATTTGCCTATGTGCGATAATAATCTTTGCCTATACGAAGTAAGTGTCCCCTCAGGTTACGTATGTTTTTGCTAGATGTACACACACCAAATATAATGAATACAACGGAAATTAAATGCATCTTCACCACCATTCACCACAACAAATCCCGGATTGTACAGCTGTTTACTCACGTTAAATATGGCGAATGTGCGAATTATATCGGCGCACGGATTGTGGGTAGCATTCCTTTCTATGTAGTACCTATTCTGTAGTAGGGGCGGTGGCACGCCCGGACGCGCCGACTGGAGACTGACGACTGTCCCAGCTCTGGCTGTGTCGACCTCTCTCGGGCACTGTCCGCATTTTCTGGAGGCGCAGCCGTCTAGCCGATGCACCATTGTCGCGGACCTTTTAAGGCTACGCGGGCGACCACCACAAATACGTCAGAAAATCGTTAAAAACTTTACAACTAAGAAAATAGTTTTGGACCAATTTACATTTAAATTTCATTTTCATTTGTATTATGACGCGTTTTGGTCGTTTTTAGTAATACTAAATTAATTTGTAGGTATTTTTTTCTTTCCTCTGAGGATGCACGATAAGAAACAAAAGAGTGCTTCGACTATTGAATAAAACTACATTATTGCTTCTGTTAACAGGAACTCAGTTCTTTAGGAAGTTTCAAATAAAACGTATCAACAAAAACAAAGTAAGTATTTATCATTTTACGAATTTATTATATCACATACTACAAATTTAAAATTACTTTAACATGACATATAAAGGGCTTATAATACACTCTAGGATCATCAAATCGGACATTGATGCAAAATATGTAGTAAAATGTATATGAAAAATTGTTGATAAGATGTTTTTGTTAAACATAATTTACAATTAAAAAAACCTACAGTCAAAAATCTGTTGTTTAAAAACAACGAATATTTGATTTTCAGGTCATCTTCTACTAGAGAGAAGTGTAAATTACTGAAGACATTTATGAATACAAGATGTCTCTAACAAATTCTAGAGACGAAGAAATACAGGTCAAGGAAGAGAAATATGAGTCCCCGGCGTTAGAAAACGGAGGCTTTACTCACGACGTCATAGCCACGCTTGCCAAGAGAGAAATTTCGGCCAATGAACGGATAGAAAACTCGGTAGAGTATGTCCACACGATCTCTTTGTTGAATCCTTAGAATAGACATTTTTTTTCGTTTTTGCACTTTCACCAAATTCATAACATTATTATTAGCTACACTATTTAAAATTATAGTTATAATAATAAATGAAATATTAACAATAAAGATAATAAAATAATAATAAAAATTGAACGAGAAAGCCGAAAAGAGCACAGAACTTGTTTGAGGATAAACCCTGCTATAGCTGCAAGCTCAAATACTAAAACACTATAGCATTTCGAGAGGCCAGTTTTTTGGGAGCGAAAGTACACTGCATAGATTTCCGAAATAGAAGTACACAAAACACAAAAAAAAACTATTACAGCTAGTCCTTTCACATTACTAGACGTGTATAAAAAGATCGTAAAGCAGTCATTAAAAGGCCTGGAATCGACACCGGATCAGTACATATGCTGCCCAATTCACCACCATCGCCGCGCGCAGTAGCTTTACATCGATTGACATTTCCAAACACCTACACGCTTTTTAGAAAAAAAAAGGAAAAAAAAAAAGGCATCGGCCGCGTATTCAAAACGGATCACCTGCCAACCCTCGATTCATATTTACAAACATCTAACTGTTTAACGCAACAAACAGAAAGCAGGCATGCGACGGCCGGGAATCGAACCCGGATCAACTGCTTGGAAGGCAAATATGCTAACCATCACACCATCATCGCTGTGCGCAGGAGATTAATATCGATTTATATTTTTAAGTCCCATAGACGCTTCTTAGAAAACGAAAATAAACAAAAACCGGACTGACACCGCCGCGAATTGAACCCGGAGTCACTCTCCTTCCTTGGTTTCATATTTTTAAACACCTCTGCGTTTTTTGCAATAAATAGAAAGCAGGCATGCGACGGCCGGGAATCGAACCTGGATCAACTGCTTGGAAGGCAACTTTGCTAACCATTACACCAACATGGCTGCACGCAGGAGGTTAACATCCATTAATATTTTTAAGTCCCATAGACGCTTCTTAGAAAACGAAAATAAACAAAAACCGGACTGCAACCGCCGCGACTTGAAGCCGGAGTCACCCTCCTTCCTTGGATTCATATTTTCAAACACCTCTGCGTTTTTTGCAATAAATAGAAAGCAGGCATGCGACGGCCGGGAATCGAACCCGGATCAACTGCTTGGAAGGCAACTATGCTAACCATTACACCACCATCGCTGCGCGCGGGAGATTAACATCCATTTATATTTTTAAGTCCCATAGACGCTTCTTAGAAAACGAAAATAAACAAAAACCGGACTGACACCGCCGCGACTTGAAGCCGGAGTCACCCTCCTTCCTTGGATTCATATTTTCAAACACCTCTGCGTTTTTTGCAATAAATAGAAAGCAGGCATGCGACGGCCGGGAATCGAACCGGATCAACTGCTTGGAAGGCAACTATGCTAACCATTACACCACCATCGCTGCGCGCAGGAGATTAACATCCATTTATATTTTTAAGTCCCATAGACGCTTCTTAGAAAACGAAAATAAACAAAAACCAGACTGACACCGCCGCGACTTGAAGCCGGAGTCACCCTCCTTCCTTGGATTCATATTTTCAAACACCTCTGCGTTTTTTGCAATAAATAGAAAGCAGGCATGCGACGGCCGGGAATCGAACCCGGATCAACTGCTTGGAAGGCAACTATGCTAACCATTACACCACCATCGCTGCGCGCAGGAGATTAACATCCATTTATATTTTTAAGTCCCATAGACGCTTCTTAGAAAACGAAAATAAACAAAAACCGGACTGACACCGCCGCGACTTGAAGCCGGAGTCACCTCCTTCCTTGGATTCATATTTTCAAACACCTCTGCGTTCTTTGCAATAAATAGAAAGCAGGCATGCGACGGCCGGGAATCGAACCCGGATCAACTGCTTGGAAGGCAACTATGCTAACCATTACACCACCATCGCTGCGCGCGGGAGATTAACATCCATTTATATTTTTAAGTCCCATAGACGCTTCTTAGAAAACGAAAATAAACAAAAACCGGACTGACACCGCCGCGACTTGAAGCCGGAGTCACCCTCCTTCCTTGGATTCATATTTTCAAACACCTCTGCGTTTTTTGCAATAAATAGAAAGCAGGCATGCGACGGCCGGGAATCGAACCCGGATCAACTGCTTGGAAGGCAACTATGCTAACCATTACACCACCATCGCTGCGCGCAGGAGATTAACATCCATTTATATTTTTAAGTCCCATAGACGCTTCTTAGAAAACGAAAATAAACAAAAACCGGACTGCAACCGCCGCGACTTGAACCGGAGTCAGCCTCCTTCCTTGGATTCATATTTTCAAACACCTCTGCGTTTTTTGCAATAAATAGAAAGCAGGCATGCGACGGCCGGGAATCGAACCCGGATCAACTGCTTGGAAGGCAACTATGCTAACCATTACACCACCATCGCTGCGCGCAGGAGATTAACATCCATTTATATTTTTAAGTCCCATAGACGCTTCTTAGAAAACGAAAATAAACAAAAACCGGACTGACACCGCCGCGACATAAAGCCGGAGTCACCCTCCTTCCTTGGATTCATATTTTCAAACACCTCTGCGTTTTTTGCAATAAATAGAAAGCAGGCATGCGACGGCCGGGAATCGAACCCGGATCAACTGCTTGGAAGGCAAATATGCTAACCATTACACCACCATCGCTGCGCGCAGGAGATTAACATCCATTTATATTTTTAAGTCCCATAGACGCTTCTTAGAAAACGAAAATAAACAAAAACCGGACTGACACCGCCGCGACTTGAAGCCGGAGTCACCTCCTTCCTTGGATTCATATTTTCAAACACCTCTGCGTTCTTTGCAATAAATAGAAAGCAGGCATGCGACGGCCGGGAATCGAAACCGGATCAACTGCTTGGAAGGCAACTATTCTAACCATTACACCACCATCCCTGCGCTTAGGAGTTTAACATCCATTTATATTTTTAAGTCCCATACACGCTTCTTAAAAAACGAAAATAAACCAAAACTAGACTGACACCGCCGCGACTTGAAGCAGGAGTCACCCTCCTTCCTTGGATTCATATTTTCAAACACCTCTGCGTTTTTTGCAATAAATAGAAAGCAGGCATGCGACGGCCGGGAATCGAACCCGGATCAACTGCTTGGAAGGCAACTATGCTAACCATTACACCACCATCGCTGCGCGCAGGAGATTAACATCCATTTATATTTTTAAGTCCCATAGACGCTTCTTAGAAAACGAAAATAAACAAAAACCGGACTGCAACCGCCGCGACTTGAAGCCGGAGTCACCCTCCTTCCTTGGATTCATATTTTCAAACACCTCTGCGTTTTTTGCAATAAATAGAAAGCAGGCATGCGACGGCCGGGAATCGAACCCGGATCAACTGCTAGGAAGGCAACTATGCTAACCATTACACCACCATCGCTGCGCGCAGGAGATTAACATCCATTAATATTTTTAAGTCCCATAGACGCTTCTTAGAAAACAAAAATAAAGAAAAACCGGACTGCAACCGCCGCGACTTGTAGCCGGAGTCAGCCTCCTTCCTTGGATTTATATTTTCAAACACCTCTGCGTTTTTTGCAATAAATAGAAAGCAGGCATGCGACGGCCGGGAATCGAACCCGGATCAACTGCTTGGAAGGCAACTATGCTAACCATTACACCACCCTAGCTGCGCGCGGGAGATTAACATCCATTTATATTTTTAACTCCCATAGACGTTTCTTAGAAAACGAAAATAAACAAAAACCGGCATGCAACCGCCGCGACTTGAACCCGGAGTTAGCCTCCTTCCTTGGATTCATATTTTCAAACACCTCTGCGTTTTTTGCAATAAATAGAAAGCAGGCATGCGACGGCCGGGAATCGAACCCGGATCAACTGCTAGGAAGGCAACTATGCTAACCATTACACCACCATCGCTGCGCGCAGGAGATTAACATCCATTAATATTTTTAAGTCCCATAGACGCTTCTTAGAAAACGAAAATAAACAAAAACCGGACTGCAACCGCCGCGACTTGAAGCCGGAGTCACCCTCCTTCCTTGGATTCATATTTTCAAACACCTCTGCGTTTTTTGCAATAAATAGAAAGCAGGCATGCGACGGCCGGGAATCGAACCCGGATCAACTGCTTGGAAGGCAACTATGCTAACCATTACACCACCATCGCTGCGCGCAGGAGATTAACATCCATTTATATTTTTAAGTCCCATAGACGCTTCTTAGAAAACGAAAATAAACAAAAACCGGACTGCAACCGCCGCGACTTGAAGCCGGAGTCAGCCTCCTTCCTTGGATTCATATTTTCAAACACCTCTGCGTTTTTTGCAATAAATAGAAAGCAGGCATGCGACGGCCGGGAATCGAACACGGATCAACTGCTTGGAAGGCAACTATGCTAACCATTACACCACCATCGCTGCGCGCAGGAGATTAACATCCATTTATATTTTTAAGTCCCATAGACGCTTCTTAGAAAACGAAAATAAACAAAAACCGGCATGCAACCGCCGCGACTTGAACCCGGAGTCAGCCTCCTTCCTTGGATTCATATTTTCAAACACCTCTGCGTTTTTTGCAATAAATAGAAAGCAGGCATGCGACGGCCGGGAATCGAACCCGGATCAACTGCTTGGAAGGCAACTATGCTAACCATTACACCACCATCGCTGCGCGCAGGAGATTAACATCCATTTATATTTTTAAGTCCCATAGACGCTTCTTAGAAAACGAAAATAAACAAAAACCGGACTGACACCGCCGCGACATGAACCCGGTATCACCCTCCTTCCTTGGATTCATATTTTTAAACACCTCTGCGTTTTTTGCAACAATAAAAAAGCAGGCACTCGGCGGCCGGAAATCGAACCCGGATCAACTGCTTGGAAGGAAACTATGCTAACCATTACACCACCATCGCTGTGCTTAGGAGATTAAGATCCATTTATATTTTTAAGTCCCATAGACGCTTCTTAGAAAACGAAAATAAACAAAAACCGGACTGACACCGCCGCGACTTGAAGCCGGAGTCACCCTCCTTCCTTGGATTCATATTTTCAAACACCTCTGCGTTCTTTGCAATAAATAGAAAGCAGGCATGCGACGGCCGTGAATCAAACCCGGATCAACTGTTGGAAGGCAACTATGCTAACCATTACACCACCATCGCTGCCCTTAGGGGATTAACATCCATTTATATTTTTAAGTCCCATAGACGCTTCTTAGAAAACGAAAATAAACAAAAACCGGACTGACACCGCCGCGACTTGAAGCCGGAGTCAGCCTCCTTCCTTGGATTCATATTTTCAAACACCTCTGCGTTCTTTGCAATAAATAGAAAGCAGGCATGCGACGGCCGGGAATCGAACCCGGATCAACTGCTTGGAAGGCAACTATGCTAACCATTACACCACCATCGCTGCGCGCAAGAGATTAAGATCCATTTATATTTTTAAGTTCCATAGACGCTTCTTAGAAAACGAAAATAAACAAAAACCGGACTGACACCGCCGTGACTTGAACCCGGAGTCAGCCTCCTTCCTTGGATTCATATTTTCAAACACCTCTGCGTTTTTTGCAATAAATAGAAAGCAGGCATGCGACGGCCGGGAATCAAACCCGGATCAACTGCTTGGAAGGCAACTATGCTAACCATTACACCACCATCGCTGCGCTTAGGGGATTAACATCCATTTATATTTTTAAGTCCCATAGACGCTTCTTAGAAAACGAAAATAAACAAAAACCGGACTGACACCGCCGCAACTTGAAGCCGGAGTCAGCCTCCTTCCTTGGATTCATATTTTCAAACACCTCTGCGTTTTTTGCAATAAATAGAAAGCAGGCATGCGACGGCCGGGAATCGAACCCGGATCAACTGCTTGGAAGGCAACTATGCTAACCATTACACCACCATCGCTGCGCGCAGAGCATCACCGTCTATTCACATTTTTATCACATCTAGACGCTTCTTTGAAAACGAAAATTAAGAAAAACTGGCATGTAAAAGCCGCGTATTGACCCTGCATCACCTGCTTTTTTTGGATTCATATTTAGAAACACCTAGCCGTTTTTCGCAATAAACAGAAAGCAAGCATGCGACGGCCGGGAAACGAACCCGGATCAACTGCTTGGAAGGCAACTATGCTAACCATTACACCACCATCGCTGCGCTTAGAAGATTAAGAACCATTTATATTTTTAAGTCCCATAGACGCTTCTTAGAAAACGAAAATAAACAAAAACCGGACTGCAACCGCCGCGACTTGAACCCGGAGTCACCCTTTCTCTCTTGGATTCATATTTTCAAACACCTCTGCGTTTTTTGCAATAAATAGAAAGCAGGCATGCGACGGCCGGGAATCGAACCCGGATCAACTGCTTGGAAGGCAACTATGCTAACCATTACACCACCATCGCTGCGCGCGGGAGAATAATATCGATTGCTATTTTTAAGTCCCATAGACGCTTCTTAGAAAACGAAAATAAACAAAAACCGGACTGACACCGCCGCGACTTGAAGCAGGAGTCACCCTCCTTTCTTGGATTCATATTTTCAAACACCTCTGCGTTCTTTGCAATAAATAGAAAGCAGGCATGCGACGGCCGGGAATCGAACCCGGATCAACTGCTTGGAAGGCAACTATGCTAACCATTACACCACCATCGCTGCGCGCGGGAGATTAACATCCATTTATATTTTGAAGTCCCATAGACGCTTCTTAGAAAACGAAAATAAACAAAAATTGGACTGCAACCGCCGCGACTTGAACCCGGAGTCAGCCTCCTTCCTTGGATTCATATTTTCAAACACCTCTGCGTTTCTTTGCAATAAATAGAAAGCAGGCATGCGACGGCCGGGAATCGAACCCGGATCAACTGCTTGGAAGGCAACTATGCTAACCATTACACCACCATCGCTGCGCGCAGGAGATTAACATCCATTTATATTTTTAAGTCCCATAGACGCTTCTTAGAAAACGAAAATAAACAAAAACCGGACTGACACTGCCGCGACTTGAAGCCGGTGTCACCCTCCTTCCTTGGATTCATATTTTCAAACACCTCTGCGTTTTTTTCAATAAATAGAAAGCAGGCATGCGACGGCCGGGAATCGAACCCGGATCAACTGCTAGGAAGGCAACTATGCTAACCATTACACCACCATCGCTGCGCGCGGGAGATTACGATCCATTTATATTTTTAAGTCCCATAGACGCTTCTTAGAAAACGAAAATAAACAAAAACCGGACTGACACCGCCGCGACTTGAAGCCGGAGTCACCCTCCTTCCTTGGATTCATATTTTCAAACACCTCTGCGTTTCTTTGCAATAAATAGAAAGCAGGCATGCGACGGCCGGGAATCGAACCCGGATCAACTGCTTGGAAGGCAACTATGCTAACCATTACACCACCATCGCTGCGCGCAGGAGATTAACATCCATTTATATTTTTAAGTCCCATAGACGCTTCTTAGAAAACGAAAATAAACAAAAACCGGACTGACACCGCCGCGACTTGAAGCCGGAGTCAGCCTCCTTCCTTGGATTCATATTTTCAAACACCTCTGCGTTTTTTGCAATAAATAGAAAGCAGGCATGCGACGGCCGGGAATCGAACCCGGATCAACTGCTAGGAAGGCAACTATGCTAACCATTACACCACCATCGCTGCGCGCAGGAGATTAACATCCATTTATATTTTTAAGTCCCATAGACGCTTCTTAGAAAACGAAAATAAACAAAAACCGGACTGACACCGCCGCGACTTGAAGCCGGAGTCACCCTCCTTCCTTGGATTCATATTTTCAAACACCTCTGCGTTTTTTGCAATAAATAGAAAGCAGGCATGCGACGGCCGGGAATCGAACCCGGATCAACTGCTTGGAAGGCAACTATGCTAACCATTACACCACCATCGCTGCGCGCAGGAGATTAACATCCATTTATATTTTTAAGTCCCATAGACGCTTCATAGAAAACGAAAATAAACAAAAACCGGACTGACACCGCCGCGACTTGAAGCCGGAGTCACCCTCCTTCCTTGGATTCATATTTTCAAACACCTCTGCGTTTTTTGCAATAAATAGAAAGCAGTCATGCGACGGCCGGGAATCGAACCCGGATCAACTGCTTGGAAGGCAACTATGCTAACCATTACACCACGCTTGCTGGCAAGGTAGAAGATTAACATCCATTTATATTTTTTAAGTCCTATAGACGCTTCATAGAAAACGAAAATAAACAAAAACCGGACTGACACCGCCGCGATTCTTGAACCCGAGTCACCTGCTTTTCTTGGATTCATATTTAGAAACACCTAGCCGTTTTTCGCAATAAACAGAAAGCAAGCATGCGACGGCCGGGAATCCAACCCGGATCAACTGCTTGGAAGGCAACTATGCTAACCATTACACCACCATCGCTGCGCGCAGAGCATCACCGTCTATTCACATTTTTAACACATCTAGACGCTTCTTTGAAAACGAAAATTAAGAAAAACTGGCATGTAAAAGCCGCGTATTGACCCTGCATCACCTGCTTTTCTTGGATTCATATTTAGAAACACCAAGCCGTTTTTCGCAATAAACAGAAAGCAAGCATGCGACGGCCGGGAATCGAACCCGGATCAACTGCTTGGAAGGCAACTATGCTAACCATTACACCACCATCGCTGCGCGCAGAGCATCACCGTCTATTCACATTTTTATCACATCAAGACGCTTCTTTGAAAACGATAATTAAGAAAAACCGGACTGACACTGCCGCGACTTGAACCCGAGTCACCCTCCTTTCCTTGATTCATATTTTCAAACACCTCTGCGTTTTTTGCAATAAATAGAAAGCAGGCATGCGACGGCCGGGAATCGAACCCGGATCAACTGCTTGGAAGGCAACTATGTTAACCATTACACCACCATCGCTGCGCGCAGGAGATTAACATCCATTTATATTTTTAAGTCCCATAGACGCTTCTTAGAAAACGAAAATAAACAAAAACCGGCATGCAACCGCCGCGACTTGAACCCGGAGTCAGCCTCCTTCCTTGGATTCATATTTTCAAACACCTCTGCGTTTTTTGCAATAAATAGAAAGCAGACATGCGACGGCCGGGAATTGAACCCGGATCAACTGCTTGGAAGGCAACTATGTTAACCATTACACCACCATCGCTGCGCGCAGGAGATTAACATCCATTTATATTTTTAAGTCCCATAGACGCTTCTTAGAAAACGAAAATAAACAAAAACCGGACTGACACCGCCGCGACTTAAAGCCGGAGTCACCCTCCTTCCTTGGATTCATATTTTCAAACACCTCTGCGTTTTTTGCAATAAATAGAAAGCAGGCATGTGACGGCCGGGAATCGAACCCGGATCAACTGCTTGGAAGGCAAATATGCTAACCATTACACCACCATCGCTGCGCGCAGGAGATTAAGATCCATTTATATTTTTAAGTCCCATAGACGCTTCTTAGAAAACGAAAATAAACAAAAACCGGACTGACACCGCCGCGACATAAAGCCGGAGTCACCCTCTTTCCTTGGATTCATATTTTCAAACTCCTCTGCGTTTTTTGCAATAAATAGAAAGCAGGCATGCGACGGCCGGGAATCGAACCCGGATCAACTGCTTGGAAGGCAACTATGCTAACCATTAGACCACCATCGCTGCGCGCAGGAGATAAAGATCCATTTATATTTTTAAGTCCCATAGACGCTTCTTAGAAAACGAAAATAAACAAAAACCGGACTGACACCGCCGCGACTTGAAGCCGGAGTCAGCCTCCTTCCTTGGATTCATATTTTCAAACACCTCTGCGTTTTTTGCAATAAATAGAAAGCAGGCATGCGACGGCCGGGAATCGAACCCGGATCAACTGCTTGGAAGGCAACTATGCTAACCATTACACCACCATCGCTGCGCGCAGGAGATTAACATCCATTTATATTTTTAAGTCCCCATAGACGCTTCTTAGAAAACGAAAATAAACAAAAACCGGACTGACACCGCCGCGACTTGAAGCCGGAGTCAGCCTCCTTCCTTGGATTCATATTTTCAAACACCTCTGCGTTTTTTGCAATAAATAGAAAGCAGGCATGCGACGGCCGGGAATCGAACCCGGATCAACTGCTTGGAAGGCAACTATGCTAACCATTACACCACCATCGCTGCGCTTTGGAGATTAAGATCCATTTATATTTTTAAGTCCCATACACGCTTCTTAGAAAACGAAAATAAACAAAAACTGGACTGACACCGCCGCGACTTGAAGCAGGAGTCACCCTCCTTCCTTGGATTCATATTTTCAAACACCTCTGGGTTCTTTGCAATAAATAGAAAGCAGGCATGCGACGGCCGGGAATCGAACCCTGATCAACTGCTTGGAAGGCAAATATGCTAACCATTACACCACCATCGCTGCGCGCGGGAGAATAATATCGATTGATATTTTTAAGTCCCATAGACGCTTCTTAGAAAACGAAAATAAACAAAAACCGGACTGACACCGCCGCGACTTGAAGCCGGAGTCACGCTCCTTCCTTGGATTCATATTTTCAAACACCTCTGCGTTCTTTGCAATAAATAGAAAGCAGGCATGCGACGGCCGGGAATCGAACCCGGATCAACTGCTTTGAAGGCAACTATGCTAACCATTACACCACCATCGCTGCGCGCAGGAGATTAACATCCATTTATATTTTTAAGTCCCATAGACGCTTCTTAGAAAACGAAAATAAACAAAAACCGGACTGACACCGCCGCGACTTGAAGCCGGAGTCACCCTCCTTCCTTGGATTCATATTTTCAAACACCTCTGCGTTTTTTGCAATAAATAGAAAGCAGTCATGCGACGGCCGGGAATCGAACCCGGATCAACTGCTTGGAAGGCAACTATGCTAACCATTACACCACCCTCGCTGCGCGCGGGAGATTAACATCCATTTATATTTTTAACTCCCATAGACGCTTCTTAGAAAACGAAAATAAACAAAAACCGGACTGACACTGCCGCGACTTGAAGACGAAGTCAGCCTCCTTCCTTGGATTCATATTTTCAATTACCTCTGCGTTTTTTGCAATAAATAGAAAGCAGGCATGCGACGGCCGAGAATCGAACCCGGATCAACTGCTTGGAAGGCAACTATGCTAACCATTACACCACCATCGCTGCGCGCGGGAGATTAACATCCATTTATATTTTTAAGTCCCATAGACGCTTCTTAGAAAACGAAAATAAACAAAAACCGGACTGACACCGCCGCGACTTGAAGCCGGAGTCACCCTCCTTCCTTGGATTCATATTTTCAAACACCTCTGCGTTTTTTGCAATAAATAGAAAGCAGGCATGCGACGGCCGGGAATCGAACCCGGATCAACTGCTTGGAAGGCAAATATGCTAACCATTACACCACCATCGCTGCGCGCAGGAGATTAAGATCCATTTATATTTTTAAGTCCCATAGACGCTTCTTAGAAAACGAAAATAAACAAAAACCGGACTGACACCGCCGCGACTTAAAGCCGGAGTCACCCTCCTTCCTTGGATTCATATTTTCAAACACCTCTGCGTTTTTTGCAATAAATAGAAAGCAGGCATGTGACGGCCGGGAATCGAACCCGGATCAACTGCTTGGAAGGCAAATATGCTAACCATTACACCACCATCGCTGCGCGCAGGAGATTAACATCCATTTATATTTTTAAGTCCCATAGACGCTTCTTAGAAAACAAAAATAAAGAAAAACCGGACTGCAACCGCCGCGACTTGTAGCCGGAGTCAGCCTCCTTCCTTGGATTTATATTTTCAAACACCTCTGCGTTTTTTGCAATAAATAGAAAGCAGGCATGCGACGGCCGGGAATCGAACCCGGATCAACTGCTTGGAAGGCAACTATGCTAACCATTACACCACCCTCGCTGCGCGCGGGAGATTAACATCCATTTATATTTTTAACTCCCATAGACGCTTCTTAGAAAACGAAAATAAACAAAAACCGGACTGACAACGCCGCGACTTGAAGCCGGAGTCACCTCCTTCCTTGGATTCATATTTTCAAACACCTCTGCGTTTTTTGCAATAAATAGAAAGCAGGCATGCGACGGCCGGGAATCGAACCCGGATCAACTGCTTGGAAGGCAACTATG
>BLKR01006995.1:0-45986 GCA_011170035.1 Teleogryllus occipitalis | reverse complement strand
AGTTCCTCCGAGGCGCGCCGCGATACTTATGATACTCGCGCCTGGGGAAATTTTTGGAGGGGTGCATATTCTCCTCCTTTCGTAACCTCTCGGAAGAAACATTACCCACTAGTTCGGGCGTCGCAGTTTGAAAAGCTGTGGGCAGATGGCGCGTTTACCGGCCATCGCTCCGCCGCGTACCCTAGTCCTCTCTGTTAGTGAGCTTCTTTACATAGCTGATGGTGGCGTTATGGGGTTGTCAAACCCCGTGACATACTAATACGTATGTCAAACTTTCAATATTTCAGTATAATCTTAGGGGTTTTATGGTGTGTGAAGAACTATTTGTTGCAAATCAATATTTTAGCTGGATAACTAAAATTGAATCGAAACATATTCTAAAATTTATTAACCCCGTTACCGACGTGGAGTCCCTGAGACTCCGACTCCCCGAAATTTCTGAAACTTACATTCACGATTTATTTAAAATATCTATTCTTCTTGTACCTTTCCCTTCTACAGTTTGAAGAAACGGTTCGCGAGCTTACTATTGTGGAATGCATTTCAGGGAAATTATCAGTAAAACACATTTGAGTCTCAGCTTAGAACTGCCTACAAATAACCATCAATCAGTAGAACTGTTTAATGTAATGACTAACACCTGGAGAAGACCTAAATCATTGCTCCAAGAAAACCGAATCTCCTCTGGAATATGAAACAAGTACCACCTCTTCTTTTCGGATGTTTGAAACGTTTACGTATGAAGGTGAATATTGTGTTAGTGACTTTTGTGAATATACTATGTTCGTGTGCCGTACGCCAATTATATTTGTGTGATGTCTCTCAATACACGATTTTGTAAGCGACATATTTCAATATACGATTGTCTAAATGACGTTTATCATTATATGATTCGGCACTCCATGATTTACCAAAAGTTTGAAATATTTTGGATGTACCTGTAATACAGCAGATCACGTGCATAGATCAACTGAAACTCAACATATAAGAGCTACATACAACCCTATTTTGCTACCGTAGTAACCCTCTTAAGAAATTATTTCTTTAGCAGTAAAATAAGATAAGAAAACATTATGAGAAAGGGTACGGCAAAGATTTGAGAGAGATTTCATAGTCGTGTATTTCCGCGCCAGGATATTTTTGCTCTTACACTACCCCTCGCGAGTTAACGTCACGTAAGTTTTTTATTTTCTCTCCTTTCCTTTCCTTCGCAAGTACTTTCAACGGCACTTCCATCTCACATTCAGGTTGCCCCCCACTACGGTGTCGTGTGACGCCAGCGCCATTTTCTTGTCATTTTATGAGCATTATTACAAGGAGCTTAGCGTTCATGAAAGGACAAATGACACGATTTTTCATAATAAAACGGGATTTGGTACTGAGGTAGGAATTTTTTTCTCTGCAAGTTTCTTCATATCTTGTGAAGCAGAAACGAGTAGACTTGTAACAGAGAATAATATGAGGTCGAACAGCATTTCTGTGACTGCTACAAATGTTCCAGTTAACGAAAGATATCAAAGAACACCAAAACAATATTTTTTCTACTCCCATTGTATA
The DNA here is from genome assembly GCA_011170035.1 of Teleogryllus occipitalis. Classification (NCBI taxonomy): domain Eukaryota; kingdom Metazoa; phylum Arthropoda; class Insecta; order Orthoptera; family Gryllidae; genus Teleogryllus; species Teleogryllus occipitalis. The sequence goes on along the minus strand of BLKR01006995.1, from coordinate 44,429 downwards.
ATACTGTCATTTGATGGCTGCAATCCGTTGCATAATGATACTCATTACGATACAGATTTCATTATGATACAGGTTCTTGACCAATCACAGAGAAGTTAACAAACCAAGTTTTGACACTTCATTAATAATTGAGAATTGTTTTTGTAAATGTTTTCTTCGATTGTGTACATTAAAATTGCATTTAATGTTATATTAGGTTTATAAGTTTTTATTTCTTTTATTATCAGTAATTTTATGTGGAATATTATTTAAAATAAATTGGATCGTAATTTCACGTTGATCCTATTGGACTAGCGTAGTGGTAGTAATGGAGGGACTGACGTTAAGATCAGAACTCAAGTTATTGTGTGTTATATGTTGCTTCCGCGTGTTTGTCGTTTAAAACCGGTCAATTCTTTTGTTTGAAATGTCTAGTGAATCAGACGAGGGGTTGTCACCGCCAGAAATAGAAGAAAAAGCGAAAATGGTGGCCTCAGAATTATTGCCGCAACGTTTGTATTCTCTCGCAGGCGGACTGGTCAACCAAAGCCACCTGCGGCAGGTAGGGTAGCTGTCCGCTAGGTGGCCTCACGATATCACGAATGCATCTGGGGATCGGAATCTAAAATCTGCGAAATAGTAGTAAACCTTTCTTGAACTCACTTGCAAATTATATCTAAACAAAAATCAAACTGACTAAAGCAGTGCAGCAGAGTGATGACAATTTTAAATGATTGAGTACGCGACGAAGTCTGCTTGTTATTAGTGCTAAGCAAACAACGATAAATACCTCTAACTGATGGTATGATTTGGCCAGTTTCAGTCATTTTACGATTGTGTAAACAAGGCAAATGCACCGTTTGATTATTAAATTTTCAGGCAGGTTTGCGGGAAAGACATTCTCTTCAGTTCTTCATACACTCACAGTGTTACAATTATGAAACTGATAATGTTTGGTCGATCTGCAGAATTATCAATTTACTTGTCTCTATATAATTTGAAAGTATAACGAGCAATAAAAAGATAAGTAATATTCATTTTAACAATGATAATGATTCATGTATTAACTCGGGAGTGTCCGCAATAGGTAGACTCACGCCAGTGGCCGCAATGTTTATCTCAGATAAAGCTGCAGTTTTTCGTGAATGCGAATGATCGGAAAGTCCATTTAATGAAATACGTATTTTATTCATTCAGTACATGTCTCTGAGTGCATGTGTTAATGAATCTTACACTGCAGAATTCTTGTCCGAATAGTTACGACGAGAAAGATAAAAATTGACAAAGTACACGCAAAACTCATTAAACATCATATTATGCTATTAAATTATATTAAAGATAATTTTCTCAAGTTATTTTGGAATGTTCTAACCAAAAATATATTTCGCTTTTTCACAAAAATATCTAGGTTTTTGTCTTTCTTCTCTTTTGCAAGGTTTCCATTTTTTTCATTTTCCTACAGACGTCTTCCGCACATCTTTCTCTTTGGTAAGAAATTGTGACAGTCGATTGTAGATAAGACAAATTATTACATTTTTTGAATAGGCACTTGTCATAGAGACGGCTGAACATAATGCCATTGACTAGCCATAATTCAATGACTCCGGCCGCGGAAGCCTACGACTCTATATTCCATACCTCTTCGGGGAGCGTACATTGAAAAATACCAGACGACTCAGCCAACTGAGAATCGCTCGTGCCAAGTGGCTCTGCCAACTCGCCTTTCTTCTACAGTGCCGCGACTCACTCGTCGTCCCCACATTCCTTAATATTGCACATCACATCAAGACCAGAGCGGCTACACGGATCTTACGTCGCACCAGCGATCATCTACTACGGGAGCGAATCCATCACAAGAGAGTGGATATCGCCACTATTGAGCAAGAACTCTACAGATTGCACCTGAGCATCAGCCACACCCTGCGGTCTGATGACTCGGCCAGACTGGTTAGCATATCATTTAACAATGCTGAAAGTTATCGAGACGTCGCCAGAAGCCGTCAGGTGCGAAAATTCACTAACTTGCAGCAGGAGTGTTCTCCTCCGCAGCCATTACGCTCCGCCGGAACATATAGCGCTATTTCGCTGCCACTCCCAAGCAGATTCCTACTGATGACGTCATCGCTGCTATGGAGACAGCTCTTCGCGGGCTACCCAAAGATCTTGCAGAAGCCAGAAGACGGGGTACGAGTGCAATTTTCATCCGCGCCACTCCCCCAACTTGTAATATCTCACATGATGAGAGATCGGCCTTGAAACATCAATCGGCGGGACCAACCAGCGGGATGACATCGTCATCCTTCCCGCAGATAAAGGCAATGCCACTGTGATCATGGGCAGCGCCGAATACCACGCGAAGATGACCAGCATACTGAGTGACAACAGCACCCATCAGAAACTGGACCACAACCCTCTACGGAAGGTGAGACAACAAGTCATGTCCGGTATAAATGAAGCATCTTCCATCAGAGACGAAGACAAGAAAGACCTCAAGTTCGCCAACAACCACCGCATACCCCGCATCTATGGCCTACCCAAAATTCACAAACCCGAAGTTCCTCTCCGCCCAATTTTGAGAGCTATCAACTCACCTACGCAACGTTTAGCTCGCTGCTTGGCCAAAAAACTGAAACCTCTCACCAACCATATGCCGTCCTACGTCCTCAACTCCAAACACTTCACCGAACTCATCCGCTCCACTAGAATCGGGCCTGACGATATCCTGGTCAGCTACGACACCCCCCTCTTCACCTTGGTTCCCGTCAGTGACGCGATCAAGGGCGTGGAAGACAACCTCCTACTACATCATCTTCCGAGGGAGTGGGTCAAACTCACAGAGATCTGCCTAACGACAACCTTTTTCCAATACAAGCAGGAATACTATGCTCAGACAGAGGGCAAGGCAGTATGGGCTCACCGTTATCTCCTATTGTTGGGAATCTGTTCATGGGAGCCCTTTGAAGAACAGGCATTAAAAATCGCGCCCTTAAAACCGTCGCTTTGGCTATGCTACGTCAATGACACATTCGTCATCTGGCCCCATGGAACCGATTCCCTTGGAACCTTCCCCGTGCACCTTAACATCCACCCGCGCATCAAGTTCACCATGGAAACAGAACATAACGGACAACTCCCTTTTCTGGATGTCCTAGTAACCAGGCGCCCTGATGGTACATTCGGGCATTCTGTCTACCGGAAACCTACCCACACCAACCGTTACCTACATGCCGACTCACACCACCACCGCGCCACAAAACGGGGTGTTCTTTGCCCCCTCACTCACCGTGCCTCCATGATATGCGACCTCAACAGCATTGATTCAGAAAAGGCACTACTCAGAGAGGCCTTCCTGGCTAATGGTTACAGCGGTTCCGCCGTGCATCATGACCTATCAAGGCTCGACTCTTCTACATCGAGGGAACGGAACCAACCTTCCAGCCCCCCCCCCCCGAACAGACAGCTCGTTTACCTTATATCAAAGGAGTCACGGACAAGATTGGTACTCTGCTGCGCAGACCCGATATCCACCCCATTTTCCATGCTCGCAACAAAATTGGGGGGAGCTTGGTACAGGTAAAGAACCGCACGGACCTTCTTCAAGATGGTCCTGTAGGTATCTCTCAGGAGGTAATTCTCAATTGTAAACAGAACGATACAAAATTGGAACAAATTACCTGCATCAGTGCTGGAGACTTTCCCTCAGATTGTCAAAAATTTTAAAATTAGATTAAGTAAATATGGTTAATAGATTAATTTTGTAAAATTGTATTTGGTAATATTTTAATGTTGTTTGATGTTTGTTTTGTGTATTTTTAGTAATTCCTTAGAAAGCGCTACTACCGGAAGTATTCTATGTATTCCTAAGTAGCAACATAAATATTCTATTCTATTCTAAGATGCAGGCGTGTATGAAATCCCTTGCAGTTGTGGGCTTATTTACATCGGTCAAACCGGGCGCACAGTAAAAGAGCGGATGCGGGAACATATGCGACATGAAAGGCTTCAAAATATCCACAAGTCGGCCTTAGCCCAAATCGCCTCCTAAACGGGTCATCTCGTCAATTCCCACGAGACCCGCACAATCTTAACAGAAGACCGGTGGGTGCCTCGTTTGATCAAAGAGTCACTAGAAATATCCAGGAGGCCCACAAACCTTAACCGAGACGATGGGCTCCGCCTCAGCAACACCTGGAGACGAGCCGTCGCTCCCCGCCAATGCGGTCGCGCACCTCGGACGGCCAATGACGTGGCCGCTTATTGGCCCGTTTTCTCTCGGCTTTTCTTCCCGTCCCCGGCTATGAAGTTCCATTTTTTAAGATGTGCATTCTGTTTAGTTCTCTTTCCTCTTCCCTTTCCGCCCTCCCCCTCCAACCTCCCCCAACATCATGTGGTCTCCCGTTATCGCTTCTATCCCTTTCCGCCAATCGCGGGCCACCTGCCCTCCTCCTATTGGTCGCTGCTGCGGCCAATCGGGTCGCGCACCCGCCCAATATAAGGCGACACGCCACCCTCTCGGCAGTAGTATATCTCTGAAGAAGGCCACAACAAGATGGCGGAAACGTCAGCTCCATCGACCATGACGCGGCTAATCCCGGACAGCCAAGAATTCATAATGCCGTGATACGGAACGCTCAGCCCACGAGCTCACAATGCACAGCCACCATTGGACCCTACGTGTAAGTGTATCGTGTATATCGTGTGTAACCCAACGTGTAAGTGTGTCGTATATGTATATCGTGCAGTGCAGCGATCAAGATTAAACATGCTCACAAACATGAAGTGATTCAGCGAAAGGATAAAAATAAGAGGCCAGACGATCTCAGAAAAGTACAATGAAGGAATACATGAAATATCACACGACTAATGCATAGCAATAATTCAGGAACATAAAATTGCCGTGGCTTGGATCTCACAGATCTATTGCGAGCTCTCCCGGGTTAATTAACATTTGACTGTATAATTCTAGACACCCTGCAACACATAGTGTACCTAAGCTTGTGGGTACTGACCAGCATCTCAAGCAGTTTCTCATCCAGCTTCCTGATCATTGTAGCGAATGCTCACATGGACCATTTTTTGCTTCTCGACGTAAATGTAACTTCAATACCTGTGGACGTCTTCTAGATTTATATGTGATATATAACAGAAATATACTCAGTGCCGCTCGTACAACAACACAAGTATCGCAAACTCTGCGCTGCAATCGGAACCACGTAACATTGCCCTTTTTTCATGGCCATCTGAAGTTTCATTCATTTGTGTCCAGTTTCCACTTGTCAACGTTGAGTTGTGTGAAGATTATGTGTGTGCAGATGTCATTACGCAGGAGTGGAGCAATGAATAAACAGCAAATTTTGCTTAAAATCGAGAAAATCGTTCCCATCAAACTTATGAAATTATTAAATCTATGTACAGTTATGATGCTATGAGTCGTTCACGAGTTTTTGAATGATATTCAAAGTTCAAATGTGGAACAGAATCAACGGGAGATGATGAGAGACCTGCACGTCTGCGTTCAAGTCAAACTGACCAAAATTTATCATGACAGAGATTTTAAAAAAGAAGAAGCTCTGGGTCCGCTTTGTTCCGAACACCCTCACTCCTGAGCAAAATAAACTCCGATTTCTGCCTGCAGAGATTTGGTTGCCATGACCGACCAAGATCCAATTCTTTAGCAAACCATCGTTACTGGAGATGAAACTAGGTGCCTGCAGTATGATCCGGAAACGACGCCACAGTGCTCAGGGGACAATCGAAAAAAAAGAGCCGAATAATGTTTCATCATTCGACTCTTTTTTGGATTGTCCCCTCAGCGTTCTGGTATTGTTTCCGGATCATTGAGAGCCCCCAAATCGAAAACAAAAACGATGTTGAAACATGCCCGACATTGACTGGTGCCAATTTGAAACAAGCCCCGTCTTTCTATTTAAAAACAAGTCCCACTTGGAGCGACATTTTGAAACATACTCATTACTGATAAATGTGATTTGGACCCCAGGAAAGGGTTACGCTTGAAACCTAATGATTCCTACGTAATGTAAATATCTCTCATTTTAAATTTATGTTGTGCTAGCTCAGTTAATTAGGGTTCGAAGTTCATAATTGTTGCTACTTACTCTGCAATCTGCCATCCCTGCCATCCCCATCCGGAGTGGCGAGTAATCTGAAAATTTTATTAAAATGCTGGATTGCACGTAACGAACAATGATAATCAGCTTTCTTTCAACTTAACAAATTAGAATTTATTATATCAACTATGATTCTGTTGCAAGTCAAACAATTATTACATTGACAATCAAACATGAATTGATCTGTGGTCATGACCAGTTTTCTCTAAAATAGTTATAAAACCTTGTTATTCATTTGTGGGTCTTCGCGCACTATTGACTTCTTCGTTCGATGGAGCCCCGTAGAACTTTCTCCGTCGACACAGCAGAATCTTACTTCTGGATAAAGTTCTCGCCTAATGACCGTGACTATTATAACCCTCACTTGACTTCCCTCACTTGCGCCACGGGTGGACGCCTAGACACTATTTACTTTCTACAAGAACGCTCTATCCTAATATAAGAAACGATAGTTAATTTTTATGCAACTGTCAATTACAGTCTTTCCTCGACCTGGTAAAATATATCAGGAGCCGACCCGCTCATCATCGCGTTGCTCGAGCGAATGAATGTTCTTCAAAAAACTCGGAAGCATCCGGATTTTATATCTTTTTCTTCTGTCTCAAAATAATGCTTATTCCGCCTCTTCTCTGTCATTTCTACCTAACGAAAATAATCCTTAACGCCGGTTGTTTATTTTTCACATAGCTACCCCCTCGCGATCGTCTATTGTCATCCCTATATTCTATGTCATATAAAATGACATTGCCATTATTAAAATGGTTCGTCATTTTGGTATATCACAATGTTGATTACCTTTTTCGATTGCCGGGGCATCATTCACCGAGAATTCCTTCGACAAGAGTCCACTGTGACTGGGATATTCCACAAAGACGTTTGGAATCGGCATCTACGAAGAATGCGGCGTGTGAGATCCGATTTGCTGGAAAGTGGCAATTGGTGTCTCTTGCACGTCTCACACGTTCACCATTGTGTAGAAATTTTTGGTAAGAAGACAGATAGTTACCATCAAACACCCTCAATATTCTCCAGGTGTATTACCTCCCGAAAATTGCTGTTCCCAAAATTGAAATTAAAGATGAAGGGGGAGCGTTATTAGTCGGTAAAGGTGATCGTAGCAGCAGTGACAACAGAGCTAAACAGTGTTGAAACAGGCGCATTTAAGAAGGCGTTTGAGGACCTGTACACTCGTTGCAAGCGTTCAAGAGTTGCATCGAATTACAGAGAGAGAAAGTAGAAGCTTCATACCAAATATACTTATATTCTCTGTGTTCTATGGTCTGTACCCCAACAGTCTTAAAACTTTTTGAATGCACTGTGTGCTAATCCAAATTGTCGTTCTACATGTTATCACGGCAGGAAGTATATTCCTTCAGGAAGGACACGATAAAGGATAAGAGTGGAAATGTATAGCCCTATAGCAATTGCCCTTGACAATTGATTTTATTACACAGGAGCGACTATATTCTTATCAATTCGTGTGATAAACGCTCACTTAGTTCTGTGTACATAATTCAACAAATTTGAGAAAGAAGGACTCACGTAGTGTACGAATACTTTGGACAGGTCATTATCTACCTATTTGATACACTTTAAAGCACCACTGCATAGAATAAATTTAGAGCCTGCTCTTATCACAGAGAGATCCAAAAGAGTGATAAATCACATCCAGAAGAGTGATAAATCCTTACGAACGGATTCCTCAGAAGGCCGCTCTCGGGAACAGGTAACGATTGATCGATTGTTAGTGATTCCGGGCGCGTCAAAGATTATGGTCATTAGTCCCGTAAGCGTTGTGCATGTTTTTCCTCCGTAGGTGGCGGTGGTCTTCCTCTGCTGGATGGCCAGACCCGGTGCCGCCCTACCGTCGGCAAACGGGGTTTCCCCCAACCAGGTATCTCCCACCAGCTGGTCACCACCCCAGCCAGGACAAGTTCTAAGTCCCCGACGATCTTCCGGCATGTAGTGTAGTGCATGTTAGTGTAAGTGTGTGTGTGTGTAAGGAGTGAGGATAGGACAAAGAAGAGGAATGAAAGATTGCGCGCGGTCCGTGGCCCGTTTGTTAGGGTACTGCTCCTGCATTCGCCTGGTGTTGACAAGAGAAACCACGTAAAACTACCGATCAGAGCGACAGGTCGCTAGAATTCTCCTCCAGGCAGCGACTGAATGAGACCTAGCTAAAAAGCTAGTGTCGAAAATCCTGCCGCCGTGGGGAGTGGGAACCTAGAACCTCCCGTTCAGAGGCCCTGCAGTGACATCAGTTGATGCACTGAGCCCCCGCTTCTCCTTACCGGTAGGAACAGGTAACGAAGGGTGACAGAGGGAGTGCGGGCGGGGGAGCGCCTGATGTACGCCACGCTAAGGTATGCGCCTGATGTATGCCTCGTCACTCAACCTGGGGAAGCCGCGGAAATCGCGCGTCCTGGCGTAATGCGCCCCGTCTCTCGCCTCTCCTGACGCACGTGCATCAGGAGTCGCGTGCATGGTGGGGATGCGACGTCGACAACTACACATCGATGTTTTAAAATATGGGTGTTAATAATACCAAACAACCGATGTTTAAAAACGCTTGTTTTCAAAAGTAGCTTAGTTACCAGAAACATTAATTTTTTCACAGGGGAGAATTGCATTTGATCATAATATTGGTTATCCATTTATAGTTAAAAATTTAACCGACAAAACAAAGTAAAAAAGTAATATTAATTATTAAAATTGACCCTGAAATCCTGACCGCTGAAGGACATCTCAAGGGTTCAGAGGTTCCTCAATTGGTTGTACAACGATGTGAAAAGGGAAGCTCTTGCGTCTACTGCATATGCGATGACCGCCTTTCCAGGTGCGAAAGAATAAGAAAAGGCTTAGGAAGTACCAGGGCTTCATGGTCATCTCTCGGGCAAAGAGGTAGTCTGCTCGATAAAGGTAGTGAATGAATTAGTAGGAATTAGTAGGCTCGATGAAGGTAGTAAATGAATAGTGCTTCATTCGAGCACATGAACTGATTGCATATCTTCAGTTATTATTTCATATTATAACTCTCATAAAATGTGTTTATGGGACTTTCTCACTCACGAACAAAATATTGAAGACGCAAAAACATAGAGCACAAAACGTAAACGATAAGAAACATCGGCTTCGTTACATCGATGTTTAAATGATCGTTTCTTTTAAAACATCATTGTTTTGCGAAAATGTACATGGATGTTACATCCCTTGTTCACGGGAGTCGTAGATACTATTAGTCAGTTTTTCATTTGAGAGTTAACATAACACTGCATTATTTAAATGCTAATAACAATGCGACGAGTGAATATTAAAATGCAGTTTTTTTGTCAACGTGTGCGTAGCCCGCGAGTTTTTTTGTTCGAGTCCTCTGGGTGTGTGTTTGGTGATTGTGGTGCATGAATATGTGTTTCGTGATCGTAGTGCGTGAGTATGTCTTTCATGAGCATAGTGAGTCCCATTGCTTCGACGAAGAGTTAATATGAACATTGCATTATTAAAATGCCAGAAAAATCGTAAATGTATAGAGATATTTACAATGAATGCATACGTGATTTATGAGCGGGGTGTATGTAATTCGCGTGAACAGTGATTTCGCAGTAATCCGAGGCAGTGGGAGAGTGTCGGTGCATATGTTGTGTGGTCGATACAATGTGCGGAGTACATGAAGCGTGCGAAGGGAGGAAGATACGCGAAAATGTGTATGGGCTTGCGAAGGTAGACTGTACATATCTTTTAGGAGAACGCTTTGTGAAAGATGCGTACAGTACAGCGTGTGTGAGGTGTGCAAATTGAAGGTGGTGTGCGAATAAAGTGAGGTAGGAGGTGAAGATCTGTAGTGGTATGCATAGCGACATAATGAGTACGTTGCAAAGGATTGGTGCACACATTTTATGTACATAATTCCTAGTTTCGAGAAAACCTATGAATGTTACCAAAATTGCAGTTACTAATGCAGTAACAATGTTTGCTTTCTGTAAAAATGTATTATCCTTCTTATATGGACATACACATTTTTGTACACTAGGTAGATATGAACGAAAGCTTTTCAAAAATGATATTATCTTGAAAACTACCATGAGTAGACATACAATGTTCGTGCACAAAGCCATCGATATTGTGAGGGGTTCACATAATGTGTAGGGCGTGCAGAGTGTGCATCTGTTCATGAAACTATTAAACGCTATACAAGAGCAACGCGTATATTTCTAAAATTTACTCCTGTATGTCCAAGTTAACCTCCAAAAACTCATTTCAAGCATCGTTTACTATTAGGCGCCTAACAACGTACTTATTGTGATACCGCATCTTGGAGAAACTCTCCCCGCTACCTCCCACTGGTGCACGTATTCCCACGCCATTGTTCGTCTTGCAACACTTCTTCGCCCGCGCCTCGTCTCTTGAGCATTCCACGCGAAAGTTTGGAACCACGAGAGTAACTTCCGATATCTGGCCGTAGGCGTCGAGCATCGATGGAAGGAGACCGCAAATCGGGAGAAATTTCTATGTCTTCATGCAGACGCTCCTATCGTTACATTTGCATTATTCTCATGGCGTCGAGCTACAAGGAATGAAGATAACATGAAATTGTGTTTTCCGAGAATAGAAGGGGGAGGGAAAAGTGGCGTTGATGAAATGAAAATGTTTCAAAGAGAACATGAGCTCAAAGCAAATGTTTAATAATGTCTATCTCTGTATGCAAATGCTCATAACACAAATGTCTATATCTGTATGCAAGAGTATTAAATATTGGATGAGTGACAAACGTGCAAAAAAAATGTAGGTTCAATTTTTCTTCTCCTCCGTCTTCTTTTCCTTCTTCTTTTTGTTCTTCTTCTTCTCCTTCTCAAATTGTAGGATACAGATCTAAGGAATCTGGGAGCATTATAAACCATTTAAGGGTTGAAAATTTTTCCATGAGATATTTCATTCCAAAGTACATTTTTTTAAAAACACACTAGCCTGGATTACAATCAATGTAGTGAAAAGAAATTTCATTTTTACTTACTCGCAATGTATGTCATGGTATATATATATATATATATATATATATATATATATATATATATATATATATATATATATACTCACAACCCCTTCCTACCATTATACAAATAAACAAACCCATTCGTAATAATTAATTGTTATCTTTCCAAATGGTGGTTGCGAAGCACCATTTAACGAATTTTTTTAAGGTCGTGAGCACGCGAACCGACCCTATAGTAAAAGTAAACCGTTAATTGGTAAGTTGATAACAGGAAATCGAAGTAAAAATGATTACTGCTTTGGGAGGAGATATAAAATTTAATTAGTCCGTATTTGCTATGGTATTACCATCTAAAATAATAACTCCATAAAATTTCTATTATGAAACCGAATAAATTGGGTTGGATTTGATTTATTCCTTATTCTTTCATATGTTGGCGAAATTTTCTTCGCTATACATAACATCAACTATACATATAATGAAAACAAATCAACAAATACATATATAATACCCTACCTAATTTTCTTAACATCCATACGAGTGCACTTTACCTATTTCATTAAAAACAATTAATTAAATTATGAATAAATGCATGCATGGCCATGTTTTTCTCAATATCTTAAAAATTAGATGATTCTTGGCCTTGTTATACATTTTGAATGGCTGAAAATGAATAGGACAATTTTTTTTCTTTAAATTTCTTGTAAGAATAGAGAAAAATATACTTGTAAAGGTGGCATAGGTCTGATTTCCCCGGAAATCTTTGAATTTTCGAAAATTGCAAAAGTTTGAATGTTTTCGGCGTCTTCCCACAACTACACAATTGAAGATACAGATTTTCTTTCTAACGAAATTTGTTGTACAGAAATAGTTCGAAGGTCATTTATATTATTTTTAAAATTAGTTGTTTCTTGCAATAGTACGTTCAATATTTGCAATTTTAAAAAATAACAAAACATTTTCTCAAAACGGCCCCAAAATTTTTCTTTGAACTTTTGTAACGGGTTGTACCAAATCCGACATATATGATGACATAAACGCCATGTTGCTTCATTCTTTTGAATCCTTTGCAGCGAGTGCACTCCAATCCTGAAAGTCAACTGGCGGGCCAAGAATTTGATGGTCTAAAATTCGGCGCGCTTGCAAAGCCACGTGCGTTCAAAAGCTATCGTAATTTGCACTCCAGTTCCATCAATTCACTTTTGTGTTTTTGTGTTTGTATCCGAAAGAAGTAATTTTTTTTCTTAGGCAAGAATTCGAAAGGAATCATCTTCAGAGCTTCGCTTCTCAACGTAAGCACTTCCCATTGTAACCTTCTGGACGTTATGAAACAAGAGAAATTATCAAGAAACTGCTGTTCAGAAACGAAATTACTCAGGGAAATGGCTTTGGAAACATTTGTTCATCTAAAGAAAGATGAATTTTTATTTCCTTGCCTTTACGAAGGTACTTAGTAAGAAGAGAAAGTTATATAATTGTTCTCCAGAAAACAGCAAATTTTCGGAAGAAAAACTGTTATTGCCGGGCCCTGGTAATGAAAAAGTGGATAAATGCAGTTGCTAAATATAAAACATCCTTTAACATATGGTGTATCCAGAATCCATGTTTTGTAGGTCCTTGATACTGAAAAATCGATTAGCTCCAAAACGTCTGTGCCCGTCTGCGGTGAACTCTACCATCTAAACCATTCAGCCGATTTTCTTCAAATTGATATTTCCCGATCGATCTGAACGAACTCTGGAATTTGGGAATTTCAAACGGATATTTTGATTTTTTAGGTTTTTTTACATGAAGCAATTTTTTACGCGTCTGTCCGAGTTTGACCCTTAGGGCGCTTCCATGGCCTTGTAGTATAAGTGACAATCAGCATACTCTGATGACTTTGTTACGGTGTCGGAGCGCAAAAAATTGTTTGCTCGTTGAAAACACTTTTGCAAGTATATGTGGTAATATAATATAGTGGAACAATAACTTAATACGAGAAAGTATGCACTTTTGTATCTGCATTAATTTCAACATGAAATTTGGCTTTCTACATTTAATTTATATTTTTTTTATTTCCCCCAAACATTTTAAGCGTTTCCAGAACGGTCATCTGAGGATGATAGAATGACATCTATACTCGTTTTCATGTCGTGAAGGAACAATGAGCTCTAACAGAGAATGTTTTTCTTATAGAAGAACCTCGTGCACTGTTGCCAAGACGATTGTTGCAAAAATTAGTATAAAAACATATTCCTGTAGAGAAAATGACGATAAACACGATGGCAATCTGAAAAAGTCATTCATTTGTTTTTAAAATGAAATAATGAAAACGCTGGATTTCTGCGGAAATGATTTTTTAAACACCTTTTTATTCAGACCGTTAAAACGTGTCCAAAAATGGGTGAAATTATTTAGGAAGAAATCGACACATTATTTCAGTTCCTTCAGTTGACGGAAATGCTTTTATTTCATCAATGTGTCAAAATGTGTGTGTTTATATATGGGGATTGCCAACAAAAATGTGTGAATTTTTAATTTGTGGATTAAAATACATCGTCGCTGGGATATTTTCGTTCTTGAAGTACAATTAAAAACTTCCAGCGACAAAGGTTTGGGTAAAATAATGAAATATTTTTATTCATCACCCGAAGATCTCCTGATGCATTACTTCTGTGTATTTGATGTTTGTTTTGAAGTCGAGACGACGACGTGAGGCTCGACGGGAGATGCGTCGAAAAGACAAGGCAGAGAATGCAGAGTGTGTAAACCGTAGGGCTGAGAGGAAGCGTTTCTTTCTACGATATCATCAGCGGAAGGGACCATCCAACTCAATACTCGAATGATCACATGAAGCCTTTTCGAGAATTTCATCTTGGTGGGTATTCTCGCTGGATATTTGCTGGTGGATGTGAGTGGAGATGGTGGTCATGCAGTAGTAAAGAAAAGTAGGTTCGTAATTTAGTGAGTCGTGTAGTGGGTCAATTTTAAGAGATCAAATGGATTGAAAGTTATAAAACGCCTTCTCATATCTCTCTCTCTCTCTTTCTCTCTATTTCTCTCTCTCTATTTCTCTTTCTCTCTGTCTCTTTCTCTGTCTCTTTCTCTGTCTCTTTCTCTGTCTCTTTCTCTGTCTCTTTCTCTGTCTCTTTCTCTGTCTCTTTCTCTGTCTCTTTCTCTCTCTCTTTCTCTCTCTCTTTCTCTCTCTCTTTCTCTCTCTCTCTCTCTACGGATAGCTAAAATCCTCGCTCTTTCTTTTTGTGTTCTTGTTCTCTCTTAGTTTTCATCCTAGGTTACTTTATTCTCCCTTCCCTCCAATTTTCATACTATTTTCTAATTATTTATCTTTATAAAGTAAACTTATCTTTTAGCACACAAAAATATCATTCCTCCTCCTATCTACTTTTACATTTATCATTATATTACAAAAATGACAAATCCATAACCTAGCTATATGTCTCTGTAATCTATTCGTACACTCTTTCAATCATTTTTAAATAACATATGAAGAACAAAAGTTTCATCTCATACGTCACTTTTATTGCAGTACACAGATGTATGCGTACCTTTGTTGTGTGATTATGCATGAGTATTTGGTCATATTTGTATGTAGTCAAAATATTATAATGATATGCTTTTAATTTTGTCTACATGTGTTTCACTAATTTGCAATACGGTATTTCTGTTCCAGTTCTTCATCTCTTACAAACTGCGCCGTATATTTAGACATAATATTAAATTCAAAATATTTTCATTTTTTTCTTTGTATTTTGTGTGCACTGAAATTGTTTACTTGTATTGTGTCTTGGCCTTAAGCCGCCATCCTGATTGAGGTTTACCTGCGTTTACTCAATCGCTTAAGGCGCATGCCGGGATGGTCCCTTGCTTGCAGTCCCAGGAATAAAGGTAGAATAAATCGTTGGCTTACGGGTGAGAAATGTGGGTCGGGTTTTCGAGTCTTGAGAATACTCTAAACGGTAAAAGTTTTTAAAATTTTTAAAATTTTCCAATTTGCTAGTTTGTGGAATATTTAAACTGTGAACATTTCCTACAAATAAATTGACTATATCCACATTTTTAATTTTTTTAAACTTTATTTAAGAACGAAATAGTTTTACGACACATCATATAATAATAATTATTATTGTTAATATAAAATATACGCAAAATCATTTACCATTATCTCTCAATGTTTTCAGTTTCTCTCAAGGCTTGAACTCTCGACTTGATGTGTCTTCGCTTGTATGCTGACGAGATTCCCTCCCTTTCTAGTTTTTCTAGGGGTAATTCAAAAATACGTACGCAATTTTAGCTTCTTCGAAACCTCAATGAACCAATGAACAGAACTTATTAACATTTTTTTTCTTTTTCTCCTTTTCTTTCCTTTCTCTCTACAGTTCCATTCATCCCGATTCTTTCACGATTTCCTATCAAGCTCGTCCTCCCTCACTTTCACTCTGTCATCCATGTGAAAATCATCCAAATTGCGTGCGTATTTTTCATTGAATGACTTCCTTTATTATGTACCATTGTAATATAAATTCTGAAAGTGGTCATGCGGAAGAGCAGGCTAAATGGCCTGAGCCTCGCCACCAATAAAGACATTTATTTATTTATTTATTTATTTTATTTATTTACAAAAATTAAAAGTGGTAAAAAATCATTTTCAAAATATTCGAGAACTTCAAAGAAAAACATTCATAAACTGAGTCAATCATTTGAATGATTATTGCAGAAGAACAATGAGAATGAAGAAATACGGACGTCCAGAAAAATAACGTTAACAGGACAGAAGTATAAAATCTGTAGGGAAAGATGTTCGACGATTTTGTACGTCTCAAATTCAATACGTTGTTATATTTAAATGTTCCTGCAACAATTGTATATGCAATAAAAGATGTTAATGATGAACATTTATCAAATTTTGAATATTCTACATTTCATCACTTATTCGTGGAAATGGGATTTGTATTTGAAACACGATAAAAAAAGACAGAAATGATTGAAATGAAATAATAATGTGCCGATATTTATAACTAGAAGAAATGCGACAGATTAGAAATGAGAAAAGGAACGTAATGTACTACGATGAAAGTTGGATAAATGTGGGTCATAGTGCTTCGTTTATTGCGTATTAATCAATGTTTGAGGCATAATCAACAATTTATGATTTTTTTCTTTTTATAAGAGAATACATTATAAAGGGCTCCTTTGTATTAGATATTTACGCTAATTAAAGTATTATAATAATAATAATAATGATAATAATAATAATAATAATAATAATAATAATAATAATAATAATAATAATAATAATAATAATAACAACAACAAATAGAAGAAGAAGAAGCTGCGGTTGTTTCAGCAACACGCATCATTCCGAAGACCTTAAAGTACTCCCTAGAAACACTTGGAATTAAAAAGAGTGTCGACGTCAGTCTGCAGAAATCTGTTTTACTCAGTATGTGCTCATTGGTCAGGAAGTGTTTGGAAAGTAATGGAAGTTTTTAGGTTCTACAATAGTCAATGTCAGTATGTTTCTGAACTGTACACATAAATATGCATCTATTTTTTGTCCCTATGAGAATTTTGTTTATTGATATACAATCTAATGTATAATATATATTAAGAATTTGGAAGTCATGCTTTGATGGAGGATATCTGTGTAACTTCCGTCTCAGTACCAGTTAACTGTGTACGATTAAATAATAATAATAAGTGTGCGAATAAACGATTTTTCAGTAGATGCATGTATTGACAAAGGCAGCCGTGCTTTTGACGGTTCTGGGGCGAGCGAGCGGACAAGCGAACGTGTCGCGTCGGCAACAACGCGGGGATTCTCCGTAAAGGCCCATTCACAATGCAATCACAAACATAAGCATAACACATAGACATAGACATTAACACAAGCGAAGAGTTGGCGTATTCACAATGTCGAACATAAACACAGGCAAAATAAGAGTTTCTATTGGCTATGAGACGCAGCACACGAATCGACACGAATAGTTCGCATATCGACTTCGATACTCGATTTTGAGTTAACGAACTGTGATTGGCCATGGCCACCTTCAGGTGAACGAAGGTGGCCATGGATTGGCTCATTCCTTATGTCTGACATAAGCATAAGCACAGAAGCTTGAAGCTTGCAAGCTCTTAAGTTAACGTCTTACGTGTTATGCTTATGCGAACGCATTGTGAATGAGTCCGCATATGGACGTAGTCCTAACTTTTATGTTAACGCCATGCTTATGCTTATGTTTGCATTGTGAATGGGCCTTAATACCCATCACGACGTGATATGCCTTCACGACGTGAAAAGCAGAAGGGATAGCTTGATTGGCTCCACGTTGGAGGCAGCAACTGTGGAAATGTTGATTCTCGCGTCGTTCAGGAACAAGGGGCTTCGCCGTTGGAAGGACGCCAAAGTCAACGACCGTTCGTCACTGCCACGATACCAAGTTCACTTAAACCCATATCCAGCTTTGTCGCAGTTCCGAGGAACGTTACAGTATTATTAGGAAGTTAGACGTGCATTCGCGACCGTAATGTTATTTCGAGAAAGTGGCATGAAATTGCATTATTCCTCGAGGAACCTAAACCGCACACGAAAATTGCTCAGCATTGTAGTACGGTTGATATTACGTTTGATGTTGATAATAAGCGTACATGTTGAGTCCTTGTAAAATAATAAAATACATTACATCCTTGTTTGTGTATAGCATTAATAAAAAGGGAGAGGATTTTTATGTCCTTACAATAATAAAATATGCTTTAAAATGCAGCTGTGACCTAAAAAGTCTCAAATGAGCACTATAATATGCAATTAAAATTAACAACATATTATTTCCTGTATAAACCTTTCTAGATGAAATTTCAAGAGACGCACGCTTGAAATAAATAGATATACTTTTGTGTAAACATAATATATTTTACCTTACTTTTCGACAGAAACGATTGAAGTAAATATTCACCTTCGTAAAGTACATTGTTTGTCGTTTTGCTGTTCTTCTGCCAGGTTAAAAAAATATAATATCAAGAAAAATCCTACATTTGCACAAATATTTTATCTATAGAAATAAAATAAAACGCAAACTGTGACACGCTCTTTCTAATCAATGAACACGCACAAATAGGTAGGTTCTATGAAAAGTTTTAAAGACAAGTCTGTTTCATCGAAATATGCAAAAAATACGCCTGTAATTACATGAATATGCAACAACAGGAAAAATCTGCCAAATGTGCACTAATGTGCACTAACATACCAATTCACATAGCATCCAGTTATAACCATATGTCAAGAAGTTTCACTTAGCTATGCCCTACAGCAACAGACAAAATATACAAAATCTTAGAAATCCGTTCCGTATGAATAAATTATAATAAACAAGTTGCACACAGTAACGAGAATTATTGTTGCAACTGTAAGGAGCATGTTCGGCCTCAGCACTTAATATCCTCATTTTTACACCACCAGAGGTGGCTTAGGACATCACCCGATGACAATGCAGTGCCTCTGTCCATGAGGTTCTTGAGTTCTAATCCGGCCGGTGGCAGGAGTTCCAACACTACCTACATAGCTAATTCGAAATCAATCGTCTGGGGGCGAATTGCAACGCCTACTGCTCTGAACGATAGTTTTCACTGTTTTTCCGGAACCATACCAGGGAAGTACTAATTCAGAACCCTAACAAACGGGCCACGGAACGCACGCGATCTTTCCGTCCTCCTCCCTACCCTATCTTCTCCCCTTATTCCCATTTACACTCACTTGCACTACACTACCACACACGAAAGGATGCCAGTCGGGAGCTTAACCGGACAGCACTCACGCCTCTTTCTGTAACGTCAGTGCACGCGCCTGGTCTCACAGACCTCCTGCTTGCGTTTCCTTATATTCAATTTTCCCTTATACTTTCGATCAAAGGAGTGTACCTGAAAAAAGATGGATATCGTTTCAAACAATGAGATATATTTTTAAGTATTTGATTACGGTATTTAGTGATTTGCATTTAAATTATACTTGGTTTCTACTGACTACTTGCAACATAAATATATTTTTACATTTGTATATAATATTACATGTTTGGTCTTTGTATGCATCTGACATGTGGTTAGGCGGAAGAGCGGGCCTGATGGCCTGAGCCGCGCCATATCAATAAAGGCATTATTATTATTATTATTATTATTATTATTATTATTATTATTATTATTATTATTATTATTATTATTATTATTATTATTATTATTATTTGTATGCAAATCAACAAAAACGGAAAAACCTGAAATACGTTGAAATATTATTCTCATTGCATTTGGTATATTTTACATATCTGACAACTTTCCTTCATCGCATGCTTTACAAACTGTTAGTGAATGCTCCAAACAAATAAACATTTTGCATATTTGATACTAATATATTGTATGGTTGCCTAAAGAACTGAACGAAAGCCCTTGCACGAGTGCACGCAGGTGCTCTCTGAGGTCCGTGCAACGATTTGGAATTTCTCACCGCTAGAAAAGGATAAGAATATTCACTTTCTCAAAGGAAGTGTGATTCATATCTGTGGAAGAAAAAGGTATCTGAAAGCAGTGGTCATGGGCGGCCAAACTGCAATCAAAATATTAGAGTAAAGGCTTGCTGGGTCTCTCTGACCCCCTGCGTGTACTGTCATGTCCCCGCTGATGCGGTGCTCCTCTGGTGGGAAAGACCTGAAAGAGGAAAACCCCGTAAGGTGGCGTGTAGGTCGGCGCCGGATCACAGAGGGAAACCTCTAACACTCGTAAAAAAACGAACAATTCTTCCCTAATGATGGGATTAATGACCGTAACAGTTGACGCGTTCGCAAACACGAAAAAAGCAATCAATCCCAATTGTTACGTATGTCTAAATAGTTCTAACAGAGACTATATACAATCTGCAACGAACATTACATATTTGAAAGATTAAAAAGACGAGCTCTTTTAGAATTTTACTATAGAAAAACAATTACACTAATCAAAGGAAATTCTCATGCCAAATACGATCGCAATTCATACGGTTATACGAACTTATTTTGAATGCTACTAAAATATTGAATAGTTAGGAAGTTTATATACGTTTACTATTTATGTATAAGCTATACAAATTGCATTCAATAGTGAACAGTAAGAATTTGTACTGAAAATTTGTTATTAATGAGTGCAAGGTTGAAATATTTTAAAGTGAGAGAAACAGTGTTGTATTGTTGCTGTGGCATTGAATGGTGCTGTGTGCCATTGTGAATGAGAAATGCATTCAGTGTTGCTAAGCACATAATTCACCGTGTATGAACCAAAAACAAATTTTTAAATAATATTATTTTTAACTAGTTATTAAATAAATATTTGAAATAACTATTACTAATAGAATAGTCAGCTGACCTTGTGGCACCTAGGTTTGGAGCAGGTGACTCCAAGTAAAGGCTGTGAGTTCGTACCTTGCGGAAGGCTTAAATGTTTTCAGTTGTGTTTGAGGCATCAAATCCAGTCCCTAGTACAGCCATAAGTCCAGTACAAGTCTAGTCCCTAATATAGCACATCCTTCTGTAATCTCTTGCTCTGTCCGGTAACTTTATGAGATGTCAGTATATTCATCGGTGTTTAACTGAGGAACATTCCCTCAACGCTCAGATCATTGCAACACGCACCGAGATAAGGTAATGGGACACCACAGACATGTACAAGGGTTTTTTTTCCTAGGGCTTCTATCCAGCCGACAGCCGGTTGCCCTTTACGTCCCGAAGGGACGCATATTCGACCATACACTAGACAAACACTTGCGGGCTCCTCTGATCTGGGGTCAGCAGAACGCGAGGCCCTCCGCGACAACACACACACAAAGTCAAGGGACAAACAGCCATGCCCAGGGCGGGACTCGAACCCGCGACCCTTCGGACCGAAGCGCAGAGTCGGTACTCGCTCTTAGCCACCTCGGCCATCCAGGTCGGCATGTACAAGGGTAAAAAGCATAAAGTAATGGTTTAAGTGAAAAATTTGAATTTGCCACTATTCCTCAAAAGCCATTTTCTACAATTCACTGCAGTAGTGACTTTCTGCGTCAACATGTGGCAGCACAACAGGCGCTTAAATAATGGCCGACATCCATGTTCGTATGATACAGTTTTGTGTGATTGAAGTCATGAATGCAGAAGGATAAATGTCTATTATCATTCATGAAACATTAAAAAATGTGTACGGTTATGCAACAGTGAATGTCTGCACTGTTAGACGATGGGTTCGTTGCTATAACGAAGTTGAAGGGCAAACATCGTTGGATGACGAAAAGCGGAGCGGCGGGTCGGTGACTGATGTCACGTCGCGCAACATTCAGTAAGTCGATGACATCATTCGTGGTGACCGTCGGGTAACTGAAGATGAATTATGTCCCATTATCCCCTTCAGTTCATCTGCAGTCACCCAGAGGTCATCGCAAATGTCCCATAGCGTCACCCAGCGGTACCTTCAACTTCGTTACAGCGCCAAACACATCGTCTAACAGTGCAGACATCCGTTGTTGCATCACTCTACACTTTTTTAGTATTTCACGAATGAGAATGGGCATTTTGCCTTCTGCACAACGCTGTCTCACACGAACAGTGACCGGGAGAGATGGCATCAATTGATGCCACTGCATTCCCTCTGACCGGGAGGTCATAGGTTCGAGTTCCGACGGTTTCGATTTTAGACACTTGCTTGTCAACTAAGTCGAATTCAGTCGCTGTCTGGAGGAGAATTCTAGCGGCCGGCTGCTCTGATCGATAGTTTTCCAATGAGAGGTGGTTACTCCGATCAACATCAGGCGAATGCCGGAGCAGAATCCTAACGAACAAGCCACGGACCACGCGCGATCTTTCCTAGCTCTTCCTTGTCCTATCGTCACCCCTTACACACACACTTACTCTAACATGCATTACACATGCCGGGAGAAAGGACGGGAGCTTAGAACTTGTCCTGGCTGAGGTGGTGCTCCGCTGGGGTGAAATGCCTGGTTGGGGAAATCCCGGCTAGCCGACGGTAGGCCGGTGCCGGATCTCGCCATCTAACGGGGGAAGACCACCACCACCTCCTCCCGAGGAACAACACAAACTACACTTACGGGACAAACAACAACAACAACAACAACAACAACAATAATAGTAATAATAATAATAATAATAATAATAGTAGACGCGTCCGGAATCACAATCAATCACGAACATTGAAGTCGGCCATTTTTAAGCGACTGCTGTGCTGCCACAATTTGACGCAGAAAGTTACTACTGCAATGAATAGTAGAAGGTGGTGTGAGGAAAAGTTCCAAACTCAAATGTTTCACTTAATTAATTTTATATAAGTAGAAAAAAATAGGATGCATTACTTTCCGACTGACCTATGTATGTATTGATACAGGACCTAGATAGGTCTAAGGGCAACCCAGGCTTGATGAGAAGTCTTCACAGGTAATTCTTGCCAGGGGAGCAGAAGTTACCGCAGAAGGCTCTGAAGTGTCCCTTAGGCGCCGATAAATGGCAGTTGATAGGTCGGGAAAGTAGCTTCAATTCAAAAGAATGGTGAAATAACTATAGCATAAAAGTCTTTGTTGCACCACTAGTTTCATTTGCCTATGCTGAAGGGGTTCTCAATGTACAAATTTGGATAATATGCAGTTTCTGCTTGTCTAAGGCACGCGAAAATAACTTAATTCATGTATTAGCATGCGTTTCAATAAACGCACTACTATTACATAAAACCTTCAGTCTGTTAATAATCAGTTAGATACTATAGAGTAATTTCTAATTTCACAAAAAATTCAATTTTTATTTTGAAAGTGTTGGGAATATCCTAATGTCGAGAATATGTGTACCGCGTGTACAGCTCAATTTCCACTGCTCGTTCAATTGGTGAACCAATCCGACATGTAATTTTAATATCATACGGAAAATCTATTTCTAAAATGTGGGCAATGTCAGCGGTTTCTTTTCGAGCGTGTAACTGAAAGAAAGGTAATTATGCTGTCAGAAAGTTTAATTACAAAATAATTACGGGATTTTTTGCAACAGAAAGTAAAATATTCATTCCAAAGCAAATTAATATTCACAAAACGTCGAATACCGCGTAAGCTCTATCAGAAGTCCACCTTCACAGGGATCCGCTTTATTGACATTCTCAGACAAATTTGTAACTTCATTTATTTATCTGCTTTGCTTATAAATGCATCATAACCTGAAATATACAGTATAACCCAATAGAAACAAAAAACTAATTCATTTTATATCTCATTTTATGTGTGATAAGCTGTCTCTCCTGGGCAAAGTGAATTAGGAACACCTACGTGAGCCATCAGGTACTAAGTCAGTTCTAATTGATGTTATCCGCTAATTATCAGTGACTTATTAAGCTTTCTGCGCAAGCATCAAGCCCACGACCATTTCAATAAAGTCAGCACACGTTACGAATGTCATCTACTTGGGCCATCCATTTCCTTCTTTCAATTTGAATGATTTGATATAATTTCCACGTTTTTACCCTGTCGACAAGAACTGTGCAATTTTTATAATATTTTCCTTCGACAAGGAGTGATTTCATTAAAAAATACATTGTGTAGTGAGCGTAAATAATAGAAAATTTATTATTGAATTGAACCATACGATTTCTTTAACTACCTTTCCGTCTCTTGAAAGTTTAATATAGCAGCAATAATGCCTTGTAAACCGTTCACGGGTACCAACATCAACAAGTAATTCACCGTTGAGAAATAAATCAAAACCACAGCGGATGCACGAACCTAATTACCAATGCACAAAATTCCAAATAATTAATGTTCGCTAATTGATAAATATATAAATCACAGTTCGATCATTTATGCAAATAGTTGTTCGCGTGAAAAGTTCTGGCACGTGTGCAACTCACATTCGTGCAGAGAGGAATAAAAAGGGCCTATCAATTTCAGGGTTGCTTGGTGGTGCGTGCGGGGACGACGGTACAGCAGGGCGTGGGGAGAATTTAAAGAGGAACTGCCCACGACCGAACGTCGACACGTAGACTCTATGTGGCAAAGCTGTAGCAGCTGTGCAGCTGTTGACTCCCATGGAGTTTGCCTACCTTCTAATTTCCCGCTTCTATCTACTAACGAAGAAGTAAACCAAAGGTCGAGCCAAAGTAGGAACAAGCAAACGACATGAATTGACAGGAAGATTGATAAATTGTTTTTCCAGGCGCGTTAACTATTATGGGTAATTAGTCTTAGAAGTGTTTGCACCGAGAATATTCTAAGAGACGATATTCCTTCCCTGTTGAAACTTTAGATAAAATGTTTACATCTTCGTTGCCTTGATACGTTTTCACCCTCGAAATATCTCCTCTCAGTGAAGTTTTGATTGATTGATCGATTAGTGATTCCTGGCCCGTCAACTGCTGAGGTCATTAGACCCGTGAGTGAAATGCATATTTTTTCTTTGGTAGGTGGCAGTGATCTTCCACCACTGGATGGTGAGATCCGGCGCCAACCTACCCGTCGGGCTCACTGAAATTTCCCTTACCAGGAATCTCCCACGAGCGGGGCAACGCACAGCCGGGACAAGCTCTAAGCTCCCTATCGGTCTCCCGGCATATGTGGTAGTGTAGTACATGTAAGTGTAAGTGTGAAGTGACGATAGAACAAGGGAAAGTAAGCAAAAAGTACGAGCGGCATGTGGCCCGTTTTTTAGTGGCTTATTCGCCATTCGCGTGAAAATGATCGGATAAACCACGGAAAACTACCGATAAGAGCAACCGGAGGGTAGAATTCTCTTCCAGACAGCGACTGCATTCGACTTAGTTTTCTAGTTATTGTAGAACATCTGCCAGCGTCGGGGCTCGAACCGAGGAGCTCCCGGTCCAAGGCATTGCAATGATATCAGTTGGAGCCGTGAATCAAAAAAGCCGGAAAGAGTAATACAGAGTGGAAATCAGCTAATGGAAAACTAAGTAGCGAGTTACAGCAGTTTTTCTCACTTTTCTAACAAATTCTATCATTTACATAATTATGACTCAATATTTAATCTACCACAGAGATGGAAAATATTTGAAAGATTAATTTTTTCTTTTACCTGATTAAATGAAACGACCTTTAAACTTAATAAAACATTCTCGTCAATTTTCATTGTAAATAATAATGAGCTCTGAAAATTCTAAAATTCATCAGAAAAAAGTGAACAATGCTTTGGTGTCTCTGAATTGATAATAATACAACATTACAGAGTACACTCGGAATTTTTCAGTGAAGTGAAACTTTCTCCGTAAAATATTTTGATAGAAGTTGTTCACCCACCTTCTACAAGTTCAAAACGAACCTCTGTGAGTACGCTTATCGAAGTTTGAGAACCCGTTTTAGAGGATTCCTTGTGAAATTCAAAATAATTAATTTAGAAACGCTTGAAACAGATACCCTACTACAAACCGTTCGCTTCATTTATTATGCAATTGCGTGCACTCCATGTTATACATCATGCATTATGTATTTTGTATCAATGATTATTCAATCCGCCACTTGCAACAATAAATCGAAAATCGGGCGATGGAATACACATCAATTAATTCAAGCTATGAACGCACGTTACTACCAAATTAATAATTTAATATTCCACGGTGGTAGCAGTTATTTTTTATTGTTAACAATAATTATGAAGTAAATGTATTTATTTGACCAGCGCTATTACTATTATTAGTAAATATTTTCAGGTATGAAATTTAAAAGTTAGAAACAAAACTAATGCATAGAGTATTTATATAGAAATAAAATTTCACACATATTATGTTTCGTAATTCTGTGTATTGTACTGAATTTTAAAGTTTTTTGGTTTGTATGAAGTGAAAATCCGATACAAAAATACTTCAAGAAGTAATAAAAAATTGAATCAGTTTCCTTCTTACGTTTTAAAAATTGAACAATTGGGGACCAATTACAATGTCATGTATTTTATATTATCATTAACTAATGTTTATTTATATTTTCAGTTTATGATGTTATGGAGGTAATTCTTACAATATCTACTGTCCCTCCCCCCAAAAAAAATATTAGTGAAAATCCATTAAATATGAGGTATTGAGAAGTATCTAAAGCCATGAGTTCCATTTTTACCTAGTCTAAGGCATGATAAATATCTTCCTTCGCTTAAAAATATAACACGTTTCAACGTAAATCGTAAGGTGGTGGAGATGGAGAAAAGGAAAACAAATAATGAGATGTGTCACTTGATCAGTTCTTTTCGAATAAAAAGCAAACATTAATTGCTTATTCGATATTATTGGTATCAAACGCTCGCTCTTAAAACCAGTTTGTGTGCGCAAGCGAGTCTTAGATGTTGATGTAGCTTGAGATTTGTCAAACACTACGTAGCAACTCATCCACGACAACAACAGAAACGTATCCACAATAGCATAATGAGAATAGCACAACCTATTACTATACTCGATAGAGTATTTCCATAGAATGTATGAGTAATTGAATTCCTTGAAGATGTTTATTCTGACTACCTTAGCAAATACCAAATTTCGTAGATGAAAATAATTTTCATCAAAAGAAAGAAAACAATTGCAAAGGATATACATATATTTTATTTAATTTTAAACTAATGCCAATTACGCATTCAACGAAACTAAGAAGTTAATATAAATTCCTGTTCACAGAGCAGCACGAACTCTCTCGCACAAATTAGTTTCCTATTCTGTTGAGTTTGGACTAGCTTTTTGCTTTTGCCCCCTGACTTCTCCCAGTTTCTATCTATTATCGTCGACCGTTTATCTCAGGACATTATCACCTTCGCGCAGCTCTAACATTGCTTAGACCTATCTCGGCCGTGAACTTGGCCTTGGACTCCATATTTGCCCCCGGTATTCTTGCACCCATGCCCCTGCTTATTCCATTGTTCCGAGTGTAGTGGGTCCACTAAGCTTCTCAGTTACACATCGTACGCAGTTGTCCGGCAGATGAAGAGATAAAGGAATAAATGAGGATAACACAGGGTGAACCACGACAAGTACATGTCAAAAAATTCACAGTCAGACAGGCAAACCGTCAGACAGTTGGAAGACGGTAAAACAGGCGGAAACAATAACATACGAACAGACAGACAGATGGTTACATACATACAAACGGATGGACAAATGGACAGTCGGACAGACGGGTAGACGTTTTAATAAACCCTTTTTCGTTATCAGGACACCCCCAAAACAAAAAATTATATATTTCCAATAAAATGTTGTATTTTCACTAGAATTACGAAATCGATTTTTGTCAACATTACAACACATTCTCTATTTGTGTACTTTACTACGTATACAAGAAAAAATAAAATGATAAACAGAAGTACACACAGTTGTTTGATTAATTGATTGATTGAGATTACGGGCACGTCAACTACTGAGGTCACTGGTCCTGTAAGTGTAGTGCAAGTTTTCATTGGTAGGAGGTGATCTTCCACCACTGGATGGCGAGATCCGGCGCCGACCTACTGTTGAGTAGCGGGGTTTTTCTCCAGGTATCTCCCACCAGCGGGGCACCGCCCCAGTCGGGAGAAGTTCTAAGTCCCCGACCGTTCTCCCACCAAGTGTGGTAGTGTAGTGCATGTTAGTGTAAGTAAGGGTGCAAGGAGTGAGGATAGGACAAGAAAGAGGAAGGAAAGATAGCGCGCGGTCCGTGGCCCGTTTGTTAGGGTACTGTAACGGCATTCGCCAGGTGTTGATTGGAGAAATCACAGAAAACTACCGATCAGAGCAGTCGGTTTCTATAATTCTCCTCCAGACAGTGACTGCATTCGACGGAGCTGAAAAGCTAGATTAAAGTGTCGAAAATCCTGCCACCGTCGGGACTCGGACCTAGGACCTCCCGGAGAGAGGTACTATTGTGACATCAATCGATTCCGTGACCCACCGCTCACACCGAACACACAGTCGTACACGTGATCGAAATACTCAGGTCGCGGTTGTGCACATCGAATGCTGTGTAAATTATTGTAACGAAATTTAAAGAGCCCGCAATGTTGCCGCTTAACAGATAGGATGCAATAAAATGTGCGACTGGGAATACGCAACATGAATTGGTAATATTTATTCTTAAATTCTATTTACATAGCTAACTTATGGTCTAGCTTACAAACTAGATACAAACTAGCTATGCAGCACAGATGAAACACCAGGAGAGTTTTGTATTTACGTGGTTCTGTAGAGAAATGTATAATCTAGTATATTCAACTTCGTAATTTGCTTCTGATTCCTCCGTATAAAAACAAACATAAAAGCTAAAAACGATTTATTAATTTGAGAATGACATTGAAAGAGACGTTCTTTTCATTTGTAAAAAATCACTTGTAACTCTCTGTTAACGGTTCCTATCCAAATTGTTCGATATGAATGAAAAGGAAATCTCACTAAAGTTGTTCTCTAATGCATGGTTGCGGACGTTACTACCGTCAATTGTGGCCAATGGAGAAATTGTGGCAGAAATAGAGAAGTTCCCTTTCTCTATTTCTGCTCTTGAATTAACATTGAAATTTCTTTGTAACAGTAAGAACACTACGTCTATCAACCGACAATATGTTTATGTAAATTGAAAGGGTTTTAAAAGAGTCCGCATTAATGACGAACGTGACTTTCTCAGATGTCAAGGATAAATGCAAGATAATAAATTTTCTCCGCTTTGACATATTCAGTTTTTACTGTTTTTGGACAAATAAATCATATCAAATCAAATAACATGGTTGAATGACAAATGTGTTCAGTCATTAAATCAGAATTACTATATCAGTTATTTACGAAATAAGTTTTAAGACATCCCATTAAAATAGAATATTGTAAAATAATCACTTGAGACTTGTGGGTCGAGTTTCATTCCCAATAGAGTTTTAATAAGATGCCGCAATGTAAATATCTTATATTTTGTACTCCTTGTTAAAAATTCATTGTTCAATAATTTTTTAAAAATTTATTACTCATCCAGCGAAAGAAAACATATACACAGTAATTAGGCCATGGATTATACGGATACTTGTGAGTTGTAGCAATAAAATATGTGCACGTGCGTCCTGATATATCTTCTCACGAAACTGATCACTATATCCCAAATTTCACTTTAATTAAAGTGGATAAAAATATTTTGAAGCCGAGAATCCCTACGGAAGAATTTCATACATTAATTAACAGCCCACAAAACACGTTAGATGTTTCGCCGTCCCTCATTGCTACCATTGCCGCCGTCATCCCAAAAGACACATCTACCATCATCACGTCACTCCCACCGCCACACTCATTGTCTCATTACAGCCGCCACCGCCTCCTCCACCACCTGTTTCCTCCCACTCCACCCCGCCAGACGCCGCTGCTGACACAACTTCCCTGCCCGCCCCTACCATCGCTCCTCCGCTTCACATGCCACGCCCCCTCCGCCATCGCCACGATCGCTACCTTTCCCGCCTTGTCCCACCTCCGCTCCAACTCGGCTCCCTTCCCTTCCCATCCTTTCCATGTCCACCGAAACCGCTACCGCCGACGCCCACACGCCAATTACCTAACGCCAGCGCCCCCACGCTCACGCCAATGCTTCCCTGCCAACGCGCCCACGCCAACGCCCCCGCGCCAACGCCCCCGCGCCAACGCCCCCGCGCCAACGCCCCCGCGCCAACGCCCCCGCGCCAACGCCCCCGCGCCAACGCCCCCGCGTCAACGCCTCACACCAACGCCTCCGCCAACGCCCCCGCCAATGTGTTTTGCCAATGTCCTCGCCAACGCTCCCACCAAAACTCCCGCCAACGTTCCCGCTAACGGTCCACCAATACTTCTCCAACGCCACCGCTAACACTCCCATCCAAGTCCCCCGCCAACGCCCCGTCCTCGCCACCGCACCCGCCGCCGCCCTTTCCACTGCCGCCGCGGTCCCCCTCCCGCCGCGCCGCAGCCTTTGGAGCGGAGCCCAAAGCCAGGCGGCGCGAGTGCACCTCGCCGGCGAATTCAATGCCGGGCTCATATATCATGATTTGGGAATCTCGCCGGGCGATTTCATAAAACTTCTGGAGCACTCTCTCTCCCAGATTACCTTTCCGGTGGGCGGGCGGCGGACGGCGGGCAGAGAGGGCCCCGCAGCGGAGCGCCCGGCACGAGAAGGGGGTCTGAAGGGGACGAGGCCCAAGTGAGGAGCCGCAAGGGCAGGAATGGGAAGAGAAAATGTAGGGAGGGCGTGTCCTCAACGAAACAAGGGAGAATATATACGAGTCACGCCATGTTAGGACGAACACAAGTGAAAGAGTGGCAAGGAAAGAAAATGAAAACAAAACAATTTGTAACTGCTGCAAAGGGATTTAAACTGAAAGGAGTTGAAGCCATAAGAAGAAATTAGAGGGGAGTGCAGATAAAATAGAACGTATAATAGGCCGGAAGATAAGAATGGTTAATAATTGAAGTTTATAAATGTACAGTTAAATAATGTGATATTGAATGCAATGAAGTCAAGATAATGTAAGTTGGCAGTACAGAATAAAAAAATTGAAACGAAAATAAAATCACTGAAAGATATGAATATTGTAACTCAGAAGTCAAGATATAATTAACATTCTGTTGAAAATCCAATTGTAAAAGAAGTGAATATGGAATACGAGAGAAGTAGAAAGTAGAGAAAAAAGTAATAAAGTAAGGCAATAAGTAAAATAAAAGCAATAAACCATGATATGAAACATAGCAAGAAGATGAAGGAGTCCTGGAGAAAGACGAAAGGGCAACGTAAAAGGAAGTATTAAAATGTTTATGGTCTATAGATGACTTCAACGAAAAAGGAAGAAAGAAAGAAAGGAAAGAAAGAAAGAAGAAGAAACCTTGAGAGTAAGAGAGAAAAGTGTCACCAACTGGAATACCAGAATTAACCAAAGAATAAAAGCAAATGCAAACAAAGCAAGACAAAAGTCGTAAATTGAATTAAACAATTGGAAAAACGAAAATACAACGAAGTGGTGTATGAAAGTGCGACGCGTTTATCTTTAGAGGGCAAGGTGAAGAGGGACTGAAAGGGCAAGGGAGTCGGGGGCGAGCCCTGGCACAAGTGCAAAGTTTCTCCGTCAACGGTTCGAGGGGAGCGTCAGCCTGGACAGTATTACGACCCGGCTCATGAAGAAGGAGAGGGGACCGGGCGGGGTGTGTTTCATACTGCCCTTGCGAGAGGATAGGAGTCAGGCAGTATGTTCTGGCAGAAAAAAAATATTAGAAAAGCTTCCTAGTGCACACAAGAAAGGAATTGAAGAGGTAATGCAGTCGATTGATTGATTGATTGGTGATTCCGGGCGCGCCAACTACTGAGGTCATGAATCCCGTAAGTATGATGCATGTTTTTTCATCGGGAGGTGGTAATGATCTTCCCCCACTGGACAGTGAGGTCCGGCGCCGACCTGCCGTCCACTAACGGGGTTTCCCCAACCCTTCCACCACCAGGGCACCGCCCTACTGGTGCCCCCGGAATATGTCCGTATAAGTTCTATGTCCCCGACCGGTCTCCCGTAATATGTGGTAGTGTAGTGCATGTTAGTGAAAGTGTGTGTGTAAGGGGAGAGGATAGGACAAGGAAGAGGAAGGAAAGATCGCGGGCGGTCCGTGGCTCATATGTCAAGGTACTGCTCCGACATTTGCCTGATGTTGATCGGAGAAACCACGGAAAACTACCGATCAGAGCACCCGACAAATAGAATTCTCCTCCAGACAGTGACTGAATTCGACCTAGCTGAATAGCTAGTGTCGGAAATCCTGCCGCCGTCGGGACTCCAGCCTAGGTTTGCCTGGTCAGAGACACTGCGGTGACTCCAGTTGATGCACTGGGCCACCACTTCCGGTGTAATGCAGACGATATGGTGCGCACGTTCGACAACGATAAAGGCAGCAATGTACGAATATCATATTAACAGTATGGCAACTATGAGTAAACGGAACTCATTTTCTAAATTCGTTAATTTAAAGTTGCAGTTTAACACAATTACTTTTTTGTATTCTCGGATCTAATCTCATAGAAATAAAAAATGCTATGCATGTGAAAGTAATTTACCGCGTAGATAACTTCAAGTTGCAAAATGATATCACATTATATTTTAGGGTATTATTTAAAAAATAATAAATAAAAGATATGGAAGGAATAAAAGTAATATTTATTATTATAAATATTTTTTAGTTCTGTCAAATACAGTTTCATGAATTTTTAAATATTTTAGAAGTTATTTAAATGTATCATTTCCAAATTATTTGAAGGAAAATGTTACAAAGGAAAAAGGAGTCAAACGACACAATTTCTACAAATAACCAAAACATATTAAAAAGACTCTAATTTATGATTTGGTTTGCAAGCGTTGGGTATTGCACTGCCTTAGACATGTCACCCAAGATAACTTAATTCAAGAACAAGAATCAATATCAGCGTCATTTACAATCAAGATCGTCGACATGTTTGCATGTCACACATTAACTGCTCATCTTGAATTATTGTGCACCCAACATGAAGTGAGATGACTGAAGATAAGTGCGGGTATACCTACGAAGATCAATGTGCCAACGAGACACAAAATGGAACGTAAGGCGAAGTTTATCATTTATGTCATCTTCATCAACATAAACAATGGGGAAACTGGTAATCGAACTTTCATTAGCGCCTCCCGCCTCCCACAGCGCGACGCAGGGTTGCAGCTCCCGCGGCTGTGGCTGTTGACAGAATAATGAGGTCAGGTGAGCTGTGGGGAAGACCGTGTAATGTTGGATGCGAAAGCAGCGAGGGTGGAAAATCGAGGTCACGAAGCTGCTGCTATGCGGTATGATTTTAAATAAACGGCTCAGCCAGGGAAAATGTTACGAACTTCTATGATGTATAGAAGGGTTGAAGATAATCACTTTTTTGCCAATTAACTTATTGACAAAGTGTCTGATTGGTAGGAAACTCAACTCTTGGTGTTTGACGAGTACATTAAATCTGACGGCGTGTCCTGACACTCACCAATGCGTAATGAGTTGCCTTTTCACAGACAAACAACACATGTACAACATTGTTAAATTTATCACAATATGTCCATTCGCCGAAAGTAATCATTTTCGCCCCTACTGCATATCCTAGAAGTTTCTTACATTTATTTCGTGACATGTTTGAAATGTATATTAAAAAGGCAGGTTTGTTACAAGGCTAGCATTTTATCTATCTCATTTTGACTGATTAGTGATTTCGGGTCCGTCATCTGCTAAGGTCAGGGTGAGTCCCGTAAGAGTAGTGTAAGTTTTCTCCTCATGAGATGGCGGTGACCCCACCACCCCAGCTGGATGGCGGGATCCGGCGCAGACCTACAGTCGGCAAGCAGGCTTTTCCCCGACCAGGCATCTCCTACCTGCGAGGCACTGCACCAGCCGGGCAAGCTCTAAGTTCCCTACCGGTCTCCCGGCATATGTAGTAGTGTAGTGCATGTTAGCGTATATGTGTGTAAGTAAAGGGTGTGGATAAGGTAAGGAAAAGGAAAGATCGTGCGAGGCCCGTGGCCCATTTGTTAGGTAACTACTCCGACCTTCGCCTGGCATTGATCAGAGAAACCAGGGAAAATATTGACCAGAGCAGATGGCCGAGCTTCCGACAGCGACTGAACTCGAGCTAACTATATAGCTAGTATCGAAAATCATGTCTCTGTCGGGTCTGGAACCTAAGATTCCCGGTCAAAGAAAGTAGTGACATTAGTTGATGCCCCGAATCACCTCTCCCGGTTTTTATCTCATCCTCTTAGAGTGTAAAGTATACATTTTCAAATGGATAGAAGAGTTTTAAAGATTGCATTGATAGTTTTAAAGATCTTGTTGAATTATTATTTTGATCTTCATAAAAAACAAACACTTTATATCTACAAATATATTTGGGAGTGTGAAAAAGTTTACCTTCTCACTTCACAAAACTTATGAATAGTGTTAAACATTTTGCGGAAAAAAGTTTTCCATTTTATTTGAAAATCCGTTTTACGAATTGGTATTTACAAGGACGTTTTTGTTGTTTAAAAAGTAACTCTTTGTGCCAATTTCAAGCTTTTATTTTGTTTATAATCTATGGTGCACAATAGAAAGCACACCGCAACAAGTAGCAGAGTAAACGTGCGC
Source organism: Teleogryllus occipitalis (assembly GCA_011170035.1). NCBI lineage: Eukaryota > Metazoa > Arthropoda > Insecta > Orthoptera > Gryllidae > Teleogryllus > Teleogryllus occipitalis. Next base: position 10,235 of record BLKR01006995.1, on the reverse strand, counting down.
GGTCACAAAGGAATAGGTCATAGAGCACGGCGCTTTTCAATAGTAATCACAGCAGTGCCCACTCCAAAAGGCATTGATTAGCACGTGTTCAAACGTGGCGCTTGTGGAGGAGAGTTTGACCTATCAAATAAAACGCGACCAGTTAAAATGGCGAGTTAGCTTCAGATACACGATGATAAGATTCAAATAAGAGCGATTAAATGTGCATTTTTCTGATTTAAATGATATAAATGCTAATGTTAATTTGATATGTTGTACAAGCCGATTGCGTTACGAAGTGCAACTTTATGATTTTATTTCGACTTCCTTTCAGTCTACGCATAGTTATACTTGAAAATGTGATTGAGATAATGAAAAAGTATACTTTTCCTAATACTGCAAATGAATGTGTTCTCAACGCCAGAAAGGCGTCAAATATTACGTCTGGCAATCATTATTTCTTATACGCCAATGCGAAATGGAAGTTTGAGGAAAGGGAGCTTGTTATACAGCCCGCCTCCGCCTCTTAAGCGGATAACGAGTTCCGATAGCAACCACCAGCGCCGTTGCTCTTCCCCGAAATACTGCTCGCATGCATATGTAAGTCAGCATTATGCATCAATTGAGGCAGACATCCGGCAGAGCTCTAGCGGTCACCAACAGTCACTTAACAAAACTCCAGAAGCGCTCTCGAAGTCTGCTCGCATAGGAATCATGACGGTGTCGGCTGCGTTGGCTCAGCAGAAATAACTGTTCATCTGCAACATCCTTGCTCAGAAGGCTGGCAATCGAGTATCTGGCAATCGAGTACCGACGGTAGCAAATTCTCGATAAGGAGCAATATCTTTCGTTACTCATTCTTGCCCCTCCTCCCCCTTGCTTTCAAACATATGTACTACTCTACCATTATTTATTTAATTTAATTTAATTTAATTTAATTTAATTTAATTTAATTTAATTTAATTTAATTTAATTTAATTTAATTTAATTTAATTTAATTTAATTTAATTTATTTATTTATTTATTTATTTATTTATTTATTTATTTATTTATTTATTTATTTATTTATTTATTTATTTATTTATCGTATGAGATTAATGGCGGGGATACAACCTTTAGGCAGTTGTTCCACAACCGCGTTTTCGACCCAGGCTTCCTTGGAAGTCTACCCCCGATGCGGGTCTGGGGACCTTCATCGAACAGGCGCACCTCGCGGGTGGTCCCCTAAATACGCCTGGGATTTCACTCTCACTTTCTCCGCCAGATGTCGGGCTCAGTTAACTATATCCGAACTGTCTGGTTCGAAGAAAGTGAGATCTCGCTAGGGCGGGATGTTGTCGGAGGGATTTAACTTTGCCGGGCATCCGCCAGGGTTCTTTTACATGCCACAAGAGGGACATGGCTACTGTGGATTTTAGCGCCCTTCAAAAATACACGCACCTTCGGTTGGGATCACTACTCTACCAGACATGTCAGGATGCCAGTCAAAAGTTTGACGCGCGGAAGAGCCAGGCAGTGGAGATACCTGGACATGGAAAACTCGCACGACAACGCGCCGGAAGGCGACGGTCGGCGATCTTATTTCCAGAGAAGGAGGTACACCGCGTTCTCCCGGGACATGATATGTACACTTGCGGAACTAATGACCTCAGCAGTACTACACACACGCGTAATCAATATGACTCATTTTCCTGTCTCTGCAATATTAGAGACAGCGACCTCCTCCTTGTTCATTAAATGATATCAGATTATTTATTTTTTGTTACCTAAATTATTGATTTTAATGATCATGCATTTAATATTAATTTTCTTAACTAATTTATAACACTACTATAAGTTTTATCTAAACATTTTCTCTTTCTATGTGCCTTTCATACACTTTTCCGTAAAAACGTGAGCCGGATTTTTCGTTAAAATCTTCTATAGTAAATAATCTGCTCAATGATCATTTCCGCTTACAAAATCGTTTTTCTTCATTACGTCTCTTAACCCTCCGTTAGTGTGGCACAGTCTCTGAAACCGGGCCTATCAAAAATCTCATTTATATTTATGACTGCTGGAGTGCGGAAGCTGTACATTCTTGTACCTCCTGCAGTTTTGAATTCGCACGTGCATGAGTTATTGATAATGCTTGAAAAGTGATCGTTGTGACAAGACACTGCAACACGGTCTCTGAGACCAGTCACACTGTTCGTACTGTGATCGTTGTGAGTGAACTGATAATTTTTACATATTTATTGGGCTTGATTTTCGGTGATTGTTTTGAACTTTCACATTGAATCATGATTATTTATTGTTATACTCTTATTACAACAAAACATAATTCCAGTGTCGAAAGTGCAAGATATTTATGTGCCTTCAACACATTGAAGTGTTGGGCTTACACTGTGAGCCTATTTCGTAAATAGTAAGTTATGGTTTCGTGACATTATTACTAGTTATGCCTGCTAATATGTTTTAGCTAATACGTTTCACAAAACAGAAGCAACAGAACGTTTAAATCACAATTTTCTTTGGCTCTTCATATATTCTGACTTTAATTGTGATCACTGTTTCTAGTTCGTTTATATTTTTGTGTATGCTAGGTCACTTTTGGTTGGTCATTTTTCTTGTAAGTGCGTTTATTAATTGTTAGTGTGAGGTCTTCGAGATATCTGATACATTGTTACCGTTCCCACTTTATTAAGCATAGGAAACTCGAATACCTGGTCTCAGAGACCAGCCACACTGTTCGTGTCCGTTTATTTCGCCACACTTCCGCAGGGTTAATAAAAATATTTTCTACCCATTTTTAATACACATTCTGTAATAATGGAATTAATTCTAATGTGGCTTAAATTTTAACCTAATTGAATTAACCAGAACCGTGGTGAACGAAGCTAAAACTTTAAACGCATAGAGTTCTATACAATTTAAATTTAAATTCAGTGTTTCAGTTGTTACAATTGATTTTTTTCTACAGTAAATCGGCAACCAACACAATTCAAAGATATTTGCAAGAAAAGTTGAACGAAGTACATATCACGTTCTGGAAGAAGAAAATAATTCAACTAAAGACTTTGATGTCGACAGCCGGATTTCCAAGCACCCATCAATTGGGAGTATTTCCAAAGAAGCCCGCAAGATGTCCAAATCGTTGATTCAACTAATAATTCAACTAACAACTTGGTCACCATTAAATTCAAGAGTAAGGAATTCATTGCTTAATCCACCAAAATAAAAAGTAAACTGGACCAGAAAGAAGTGCACCCACGTAAGCAATGGCTCAAGGAGTTTCATTAGTTGATGTTGGTTGGTTGTTAGTGATTTCGGGAGCGTCAACTAACGAGGTCGTATTCCCGTAAGTGTAGTGCATGTCTTTCCCTTGGGATGTGGCAGAGATCTTCCCCCGCTGAATAGCGAGATCCGTCGTCTAACGGTTTTTTCCCAACCAGAAATCTTCCATCGGCGGAGCACCGCCCCGGCGGGACAAGCTCCAACCTCCCGACTGGTCTCCCGACGTATGTGATGGTGTAGTGTACGTGTTTGTAAGCGGTGAGGATAGGACAAGAAAGATGAAGGAAAAAAGATAGTGCGCGATCCGTGGCTCGTTTGTTAGCAGCCGGCCGCCGAACGCCAAAATCCGAAGCCAGAACTGCCACTACCCTCCAGTTTTTTATTTAAATTGCGAAAAACAACTGTTAAATTGTAAATTGTAAATTTCACGATTTAAAAAAACTATCAGGTGGTGGCCCAATTCTGGCCTTGGATTTGGATTCAGCGTGTTGACATACATAAAGAAGCATGTGTCAAGTCTTGGGTCTAACACCTTCTGGCTTCTGGAGAGTAAAATGTTACAAGACACCAAAATACCCACATGGTTTTCGCTTTTTTAATAAATTTCAGGATGGTGACGCAATTCCGGCTGCGGCTTCGGATTCAGCGCATCGAAACGCAAAGAGAACCATGTGTCAAGTCTTTGGAGCTGACAACAACCTCCGAAAACAAAAATAAAGTGCCAAGATGGTTTTTCGCGATAAAAGAAAACTGGAGGGTGGTGGCGCATGAATTCAGCGCCTCGACATACATAGAGATATGTGTCAATTCTTTGGATCTGACAACCTTTTTTTATTTCGAGGGCCTCTGTGTTTAAAAGAATTACTAAAAGAGGATTAGGAAGTATTAGACTACTTGTGTTTTAATGGTAATTATATTGAAACTGATCTCAATATTATAATGTACTACTTACGAACATAAAAAACTACGTGTATTTCATTTATAGGAAACGGATTTCTATGTAATAACACGTTTTACAGGAACTAAATACTTGCATTGAATAAATTTTTTTTAGATTTTACAAGATATTCTGAATGAATTAGAATTATTTTTATTTTACATATTTTTACATATTTTGATATACTTACATATTACATGTTTTAACTGAAACTGTATATTTCGTTACATTTTAATATATTTATACGTCGAAACGGAACATTTCAGATGATTCGGCCAAGGCCACCTAGCGGACAGATCCCTACCTTACCCTCACATGCTGCCGCAGTTGGCTGTGGATTCCAGTCCGCCTGCGAGGGAGAGCTGCGCTAGTCAAATATGGTCGAAATGAAATTACGATCCATTTAATTTTTTAATAATATTCCATGAAAAAGTTACTAATAACAAAAGAAATTAAAACTGACCAGCACAATATAATATCAAATGCAATTTTAATGTATACAATCGAACGAAACACTTACTAGAACGATTCTCAGTGATTAGTTATGTATCAAAACTTGTCTGTATTTGGTAAATTGGTTGGTTGGTTTTTTCGTGTTTCCGGGCGCGTCAACTGCTTCGGTCATTAGTCCCGTTAGTGTAGTGCATGTTTTTTTTCTCGAGAGATGGCGGTGATCTTCCCCCGCTGGATGGCGAGATCCGGCGCCGACCTACCGTCGGCTAGTGGAGTTTCCCCCTAACCAGGACTCTCCCACCAACGGGGCACCGCTCCAGCCGAGACAAGCTCTAAGCTCCCGACCGGTCTCCCGGAATATGTGGTAGTGTAGTGAATGTTAGTGTAAGTGTGTGTGTAAGGGGAGAGGATAGGACAAGGAAGAGGAAGGACAGATCGCGCGCGGTCCGTGGCCCGTTTGGTAGGGTACTGCTCCGGCATTCGCCTGGTGTTGATCGGAGAAACCACGGAAAACTACCGATCAGAGCAGCCGGCCGCTAGAATTCTCTTCCAGACAGCAGCTGAATTCGATCTAGCTAAAAACCTAGTGTCGAAAACCCTGCCTAACCTAGGACCTCCCGGTTAGAGGCACTGCAGTGACATCAGTTGATGCACTGAGCTACCGCTACTGGTGTATGTATTTGGTAAAGAACCTGTATCATAATTAAATATGTATCGCCATGAGTATCATCATGCGACTGGCTGCAGCCATCAAATGACAACGTTATATAATAGGAGTAGAAATATTCCGTTCTCTATTCGTTTATAATGCAGCCTACCGCTCTAGAGCGAATCCCAATACGCACAGCCAGCGCGCGGTGGCGTGGCGGCCGCGTCCCGCCCCTCTCTCTACGGCCGGCGGCCGCGTGGTCGAGGTGCACAATTACCGCGCTAGTCCGCGGCGCACCCCGACCCAGGGGTTAGTAGTTTGAAAAGAAGAGGAACCTAAATGAAGAAGAAAAATGAACAAAATTAAAGGAGAGAAAAATACAGAGGAGAAATGTGTTTTAGTAGTTTTCACAACGCCTAAACAAAATGTTCAAAAACTTGTGAAGATGTAAATTCTATATCAAACTTGACAGTCTTATATTCTTTATCTTCTCGCTGCAAAATAAAGACTGGAGAATAGGAGAGTACGTTTATATGTAAGATAAGAGAAACACTGCACACTAATTTTACCACCACATTGTATCTTTACTTTTGTTCAGATGAAAACCTAAAGAGAAGAAAATTCAAATAATTGTAAGTTGCAAAATTCCCCAAAACATTCAAAATGTTTTCCGATAATTTTTGCTATTAAATTTATTTAACATTTGTGATCATTTCATGTCTTTTGAAAGATCAATACGCATCAAAGGTAACAAAATTATGTACGCGAAATTAACAAACGGCGCACACCATATAGTGAAGCCCACTAAGTACTACACTATTGCATTTGATGTGAGTTCCACAGTAGACACTAGATGTGCAAGCGTGCATTTGAGTCGCGGGGTACTGAGCCCGTACATGGGTCGTCGCGATCTCGATTGCCGAGGCGCAGCGTCGACATGGAACAAGATGGGGAAGGATGGTGAGGGAGGAGAGAGGCATGGAATAGGTGGAGGGGAGGAAGAGTTGAGGGGACGAAGCGGTGAGTGGATGAAGGAGAGGAGAAGTGATGAGGCGGTGGAGGTAGGAAGGAGGTGGAGAGGGTTGGGAAAGAGGGGTGACGAGGGGTCGGGGTGGAGGTAGGAAGGAGGGGGAGAGGGTTGGGAAGAGGGTGACGAGGGGTCGGGGTGGAGATAGGAAGGAGGTGGAAGAGGGTTGGAGAGGAGAGCTGACGATGGAGTGGGGAAGAGGTAGGAAGGGGATTGTGGAGGATGGTGACGAGGGGTCGGGGTGGAGGTAGGAAGGAGGGGGAGACGGTTGGGAAAGAGGGGTGACGAGGGGTCGGGGTGGAGGTAGGAAGGAGGTGGAAGAGGGTTGGAGAGGAGAGCTGACGATGGAGTGGGGAAGAGGTAGGAAGGGGGTTGTGTTGGATGGTGACGAGGAGGTAGGAAGGAGGGGGAAGAAGGTTGGGGAGGAAGGGTGACGAGGGGGAGAGTGAAAGGGGGGAGGACAAGGAGGGGCAGGGGAAGGGAGGAGAGGGAGGCGAGCCTTAATTGCCGGGCGGCCACGACGACGAGCGCTCGCCGCCATATTGATTGAACGCGCAACCCTCACCCCCATCGCCCCCACCTCCCACTCCGGCTGCTCGGGGCATAATTAAGTGCGCTCGCCGGGCGGCGGAGCGTCCGTCCGTCGGCTGAGGAAGCAACAGCCGTGCGCATCCCCCCCCCCCCCGCTGCGCTGTGTATGAGCACGCGGCCGCTGTCGATTCCAGCGCTCCTTCAAATATTGTTCTTGCCTCTTTTGTGATGCGTTCACTGCTTATATAAACAAGTGGCGTTTATGGTGGTATGTTCATACCAGTCACTTGTCAAATATTCGACCATTTATTACATTTTATATATTAACAATGGGTGGTTTAATCGAATGGAGCCTTGAAATAATTACACAGGCACATATAATAAAACAATAGTGCTAGACCCAAAGACTTGACACATTTGTCTCCATGTACACAATCGCGCTGAATCCAAATCTGAAGCCAGAATTGCGCCACCACCTTTCAGTTGTTTTAAATCGCGAAAAACCGCCATGAAATTGATTTTTTTTCGGAGTTGTTGTCGAACCAAAGTCTTGAGACGTGTTTTTCTATGTAAGTCAACGCGCTGAATCCGAAGCCAGAAATGCGCCACCCTCCAGTTTTTATGACATACCAGAAAACACATACGAATGATAAATCTTGGAGTCTTGTATGATTATACTCTATAAAAGCGAAAAGTTCACAGACCCAAGACTTGCCACATATTTCTCTATGTCGAATCGCTAAATCCGAATCTGAAGTTAGATTTACTACCAGCCTGTCCTCCTATGAGGGGTAATTAACAGGCTCACCAAGACGAGTACATTATTATACTAACCCTGAGATATGTACTACGTATTATTGAGTATTGTAGTAAAAACTGAGCTATCCAAATTAAAAATTCAATAAAAGTATATATATATATATATATATATATATATATATATATATATATATATATATATATATATAAAGAGGCGACAATAGCGACAATATAGTAATAAAATTAAGAGGGAATAGTGGAAATATTTCAATATCATTACTATGTATTCTAACGCCACCACTCGCGTAGCGGTCGTTCGAAAGAACGCTCTTTTGAGCTTTGAATATCTCGGGGGGCAGGATCTTTAGGGTATGAGAAAGACACACCCAGACACAGAATTAGGTAAAACAGTTATATATTCTTAAATATTGTACAAATCAACTCTTTTACACTGTCGTCAAAATAAGAGAACAAACAAAAAAATACTCAATTGCTGGCTGCGCGTCTGAACGCATGCAAGCCACTGATGGTCAGACCTCTCAGAGAAATTTACAAAAAAAATTTACTTATGGTTCCACTTTTCGCCTAGCTAGCGATATTTTTCCTTATAACATCCGTGCACGGAGTTCTTGCTTGGTCAACACTAGTGAATGAAATTTAATTACTTTTTTTCCACACTTCCTGAATTAATTTGCCAGCACACATTATTACAAGTGTTACCGCTATTCGCGTACGAGATTTCCTCGTCAATTACATACAAAATGAGGAACACAAATTAATTATCTTTGATACAGCTTTGGAATGAAATGTACTACCGGCGTACGAGGTTATGAAATACTTCACCGTTACTCAATTTTAAGGCGAACTTACAAATTTTAGTATTTCTGATTCTGGTGCCAACACTACCTTTCTAGTTCCTGTCTCCTACCTCAATTTTATGCTAATTTGGAAACTCAGCCGTGCTGCCACTCGCGTTCCTGCAACGTGGCCCGCTTCGATGCCGCTCCGAAGGCCACTCGGTCTCCTTCGCGCCTGCCACCAGATCCTGGAACCCGTCTTCTCGCACCTGCCACCAGATCCACGGTTCCTTCTTCTTCACGCCCACCACCAGATCCACGGTCCAGTCTTCTTTGCTCACCACCAGATCCACGGTCCAGTCTTCTTCACGCCCACCACCAGATCCACGGTCCAGTCTTCTTCGCCCGCCACCAGATTCACGGTCCAGTCTTCTTCGGCCGCCTTCTTGCGACACGAGTACGTGTATTGCCCAGTCTCTCCGCGTGTGCTAGTTAGCGTATCGCCCCACTAATGCTTTACAAAACTCTCACAGTTCCGCAACCACAGCCACTATTCTGATCCGTTCTAACTTTCACAGTTCTTGCTGCAATCTCCTTACACCACGTAGCCTCGCTACTCTATCATTTCCCACTTCCTACCACCTCCAAAACTACCGCTTCTCTACCTCAACTATTCCGCTACCTTACTCGACTTCTCACCTCCGCGTCTCGCACAAGAAGGGGTTGACTTCTCACCTCGGCGTCTCGCACAAGAAGGGGTTGACTTCTCACCTCGGCGTCTCACACAAGAAGGGCTCCTTTCCTCGCTGCTCCGCCGCTTAAATGTTGCAGTGACGTCACGGTACAACCCTACCGCGCTGCGCGTAGTCCGAAAGTGCACCACCGCCGCGCTTCAGGCCGCAACTAACAGGTAGCGCCTTTTTCGATCAGTCACCGTCGTTCTGTTATCTTTTCTCTCCCCGTCTCCGCCGACGCTGCGTGGGCGTTGTGGGGTTTGTGGCAATGCCCCAAACGTCACAGTATTGAATTAAAGAAAGTGATACTTTGAACATGGAACTTCAATAATTTTAAAAATATAGGCACCCGGAAATTTATTTAATAAGAGCCTGTACTAGTTTAGAGTACATTAATAAAAAACTACATACATTACATTAATAAAAAATACATGTTGTGGAACAGACTACTTTCAATTAAATTATTTTTGAGGCTCCTTCACGATCGACAAAACTGCCATAGTACCTTAAAGTGGACAACATACCATTCTAACACAAGTAGTAAATTAAAATAGTATCGCTAATTTTTGGTGATCTGTTTGTAAAAGTGAAAAATATTAATTTATATTAGTGCAGATGAACTTTTTAAAATCGAATTCTAAGGGTACAAAAAATTATACATCTGACATCTCTGCATATCCCCGAAAAAACCTTTTAATAAATTTATTGCAATTAATTATAATTACCAGTGTCTCTAAAATCTCATATTTCTCAGGAAAACACTTAAATTTTATAGCATACAATTAACAACAATTAATTATCATTCATTATCAAAAATATTCTACAACATATCTACGACAAATCAGAAAAGCAAGTTATGTTTCAACATCTACTTTGAATTCACATTACAATGGGTAATTACAATTGACAAGCCAGAACAAATTACAGCGATATTGAACACATTGTGGCGTCCTTGCCTTTTCCATTATGTCACAACTGTTGACAGTTGAACATTTCTCTACAATAATAATGTAATATCGCTATTTATAGTACGAGCCCAGAGATATTACGATACACTGTCGGCTTGTTTCGAGAATGGCTACGGTATATTAAT